>DWFO01002097.1:0-14348 GCA_018246595.1 Mimoniades nurscia nurscia | reverse complement strand
CCGACCCGGGAATCGAACCCAGGACCTCCCGTTCGGCAGTCGCACCCGCAACCAACACGACCAACGACCAACTGTATAATATTACAGTTAAATTGAAAAAATTCTTGATGCCTCGCAATATTGTGCAACAGTTGTAATATTTTTTGTTCTCTATTCAAATTTGAAATGAAGAGATCTTCACATCGAATTTTCTCGTCAAGTCAAACAACCAGAAGAAGACCGAAACTAAGCAAAATCTTTAAGCCTGTACAAGACATAGACATCTTAGTAAAATGCAAACAAACAAGAATTGCCACATAAGAAAAGTACAATCCTTATGGATTTAATTGAAAGTCGTCTTGCCTGCGGGTTTTAAAACCGCACTAAATCGATACTGACTAGTATCAAAATTAGACGCTTCCGCAGTCTACGCCAGGACTAGAATAATGTTCTGCCTTCAAAATTGAAAAGAATTCATAATACAAAATGAACACAAAATCAAAAGTACTGTATTACACATTGCTAAGTTCGTCTATGTTAAATTCAACACTGCAATCATTATAATTAACGAGAAACGTTATAGCTGTTATAAACTTCTTTGAGGTAAGAAGATCGAAAACGAAATGTTTAAAAGACTTTCCTGAGAGAAGACTTTACTCTTGTTCTTTAACGAAACTAGACTTCTGAAAAGAGTCGATTATGCGGAAATAAATAAAAATTAAATTTAAATTGTAAAAGTCACGTATAGGTATATGTCGTCACGCCCTGTCATTTACAAGGAAGGCAGAGAGCACTTTGTACCTAATATTTCTTTACTTACAGACTTGATAACCTTCTTGTAAATATTATATTATATACATATGTACGTATTATTTTTCTGTTCATTTGTGTACGCCGGTTTCGGCGAATCAAGATATGATATTTATAAATATTAAAATAAGGTGATGAAGGAAATTAATATTTTCTAGAAATAATCTGCAAATATAACGTATGTTTGGGTCTATTAAAATAAAAGCCTTATATAAATAGTTACCTAAAACGGGGTAACTATGAATGCTGTACATACGCAAGAAAGACTATCCTAGCTGTTGGAAAATGTAAATCAGATTTAATTCGTATTTGGTTTCTGTTGGCATTGCACTAAAAATATTTCCATTGACAATAAATTTTATATCCTTACCTTACCTTTGTTTTATACGTTATTTGCTTCGAGCATACTCTATTTTCGTATGGGGCAGTTCATATAGACGTACATATATTTAACACAACGTTTGTGAACTTTGGCTCGTTCACGCCTCGCATACCAAAGGGCAGATCGATGCTTGTCACACAATAAATGTCACGTCCACTCCCTCATATTAATATACCAAAAAATTTTCAAGTTGACCCAGTCAATTGTGAACTTTACGGCGTTGGCAATAAAAGTTATAAGAAGTACACGTGCGGCTCGCAACGGGAATTCCTTCCGATTTTTCTTTGAGGTGAGAACGTTGCCCTAATTTTTCATGGAGAAAATGTTTTGCGATATTAAGACAAAGGTGTTCTGACGTTATGAGTTTGCAAATGTGTTTGTGTGCGACTGTACCTACGTAACGATTTTGTCGCAATTTTATTGTTCTGCATTTTAATTGTCGTACTTGATAGTACCTTGGACGTTTCATGTTGATATACGAGTAGTTAGAAATGACTTTCATGCGATAATATAAGTAGCAATTAAGTTTAAGTTACTTGTTAATGTAAATTAAATTGAGAGCTGTGTTAAATATTTCGAAAGATCGAACCACTCGTAGAATATTGATCACTTATACATATATATTAAAAGTAATTAGAATTTGTGATATTTTATTATTTTTTAGATATTTTCTTTAAAAGTCACACTATTTACGATCACGATCATGCCCGTGTCAAACTTTAATTTAAAAAAAATCGTCATCGTAATTCCTTTTCTCCTTAGACCATTCATTATCAGGTTACTCTACCGTCTCTCACATCTCCATCAAGTTAACTCTAACCAAACGTTAAGATCGTATCGTATCCAACCGGCAGGTGTTCGAATCATATCAAACGGCAAAATGCAAATACAATTTACTTCATTATAAACTATTCAATACTAGATTGGTTACTTGGACAATCGCAGACCTCGATTGTGAGGCGGTGCACCCACGGGACTTGCGGGTGGGCCTAGCGCGAAAAACTGTTGAATTCGATATGGTTCCGTTTATTATCTCCAATTTTGTTCTTTCACAATTCTTAGTTGCTTCAAAACAATATCTCATAATTAAAACCTATACACATCCATAACGATACCACAACTGCTCTAGTGAATTTCTGAAATGAATGATGTCCTTATATTTAATATTACTGTACTGTTCCAATCTAGTGTACTGTCAAATGAGCTGTCAACCTGTTCGGAACGTAAGTTAATTAACATATTCCCTTTTTATTTATAACATTACCGACAAAAACTTAATACACACACCGACGCAATTGTAGCGTAACTACTCGTATTAAGACTGGACATTTCTATCACGACATTTAAATTCGATTATAGATTCGCACGACACGATCGCACTGCCAGACCCGGCGTACGCATGAGACGCGGCAGTTTGTCAGTATTGCAATCAGACGCGTAGAGAACTCGGCGTGTCTCCAATCCATGATTAATGCGTTTCTTAATTACTAAGTTATCGTTCGCCGTCCTGACGGGGGGCTACATGTGTTCCCGTTTTAATTTATTGACTTTTGCGCCGTCTGTTTTTGGGGTGCACGCGGTTACCTATCGCGGCTTTTAAATTTTGCTCACACGCGATTTGATTAAGCACGTTTCATACATTCGTCTATATCGTAAATGACTTTTGGTATGTTTTGGTGTGGCGTGTTGCTGGCGAAGTCTGTTCAATGTTAACGACACCGGGCTAATGATATTGTAGGGTTAGTCGAAATATTGATTCGAAAAGCAAATATTACCAATAAACAATTTAATTTAACAGATAACGTTGATGATGCAGATGTTGAAAACGACCAGCACACGCTCGCCTGTTGTGACCACGTTAGTCAGATACTGGATGATGGGGGAGTCAGAAGTTGGAAACCAGCACTCATGTATAACTTCAGTGATGAATATAGAAATAGCACTCCAGGCCTATTAAGATATCATATTTAACAAACGTTACTTTCTGTCAATCCCAAGCGGGATCTTACGATATTATAATTTATCTGACATCCAACTTATGCCATTCCCATTTTGTGGTACAGTATTTAAATACGAAATCAAAACTATGCTGTTCCACACTCTAGATATTGTAGGCTGTTACAAGTTATTTCGACGTTATAAATACACTGATAATATTATCCAAGGACTGTCAGATCTGCTCCGCTAATGTATGGCCGATATTATTCCTATCCTATTGAATTATTTGTCATTGCCCGCGATATAGAGAATGTCTTCCGTTATTCAAAACGCGGTTAGATTTAAAAATCAACTTAGCGCAATGAGTGGTTCTGATGCCAGTGCATTAGTACTATTATTTTGTTTTAATGTATAGAAATTTGTTTTTAAAACGTTACTTAACGCTTGTAGTCCTCGAAAGGGTAAGCAGAGGAATGTAAATACATAGTACCTACACTCCCACGTTTCACCGGTAACATTTCCGTCCCACAATGATGAGCCGATTCCTATACTCGAACACCAAACTCTTAGCCACAACTAAAAATTTTAACTAGAAATCCTAAGTTTATAAAAATAGTAGCTGCACGGACCCAGGATTTGAAGCCAGAACCTTTTAATCAGCAGTCACGCTCGCCATCACTCGGTCAACGAGACAGTCGCTCAAAGCAATCTTTTGATTGGTTTTTTAAAGGTACCTACATATTTATATATACGTGTATATGTTTACATATATATCTATACCTATATCCTATATACGTAACTTATCAACCGTGTAGTTATTATAGTACAGGAACTGCGTGGATTAGGTAGAGTTGACCCGAGATATTATTATTAAGACAAAAGAACTTTTAAAGGCTTCATAATTATGATTACTTTGCATCTGTTTATCGACCATCAATTTATGACGAATTGAACAAGCCATAATGTACATGTGTTTATTTCGATAATATGGAAGCCAATACATATTTTTTAAGCCAGTAGGTCAGTCACTATACATCATTGCAGTAACGGAGATAAACTTTCAACTATCAGTAATAATTATCCAACAAATTCATCGCGCGTTAACGCTGCAAAAATCAATGCTGGCCGAAAAGAACGAAGCTTCCACCGTCACCTCTAGTTAATACACACTCGTGTCACGTTCCACGCTCATTTGGAGGCCTCCATCGATCGGAGACAAAGCCTCGGCAGCCCCGATAAACGAATTAAGGAAATAGGAGATTTTTTATCTGGGCCGCGGCGAGGGTGGGGGCCGCCACGCGTCGTAAAACGCAGCAATACTTTCTTATGCAAAGTCCCTTCGCGACGATAATTAGGTGAAGCTGTAGATGTGTTCGGGGCTTTATGGTTTGTGTGTGTGTATGCGTGTGTGTGTGTGCGTTTTGTTTTTAATTTTGGGGCGCGGGGCCGATTAGGCGAGCGAATGTAAATGTCACTGACATCGTTCGGTAAATGTCTACCTACAATTATTTCGTGAATTTGTTTGAGACGTTTTCAACTGCTAGTTTCATTTAAAGTACCTTATGCGCACCTTTTGTTATGACACAAGTCGCAAAGGATACATGTAGAAACTTATATAGTTCCAATACTCAATAACTACTGAATACTTCGTTTTCAGTTTAAAAAATTATTGCGCGATTATTTCAACCTAATTTTTGGCGCGTTATACGCTAAACTCGTTGCGTTCAATATTTGACCTTCACGTGACCTTGGATCATGCATGAATTTGAAGGTTAGAATCACAAGAATATAATATTTTTAATTTTCGGGTAAGTATTTAATTATTAGGTAAGTATTACTTACGATGTGAAGTAGGTAAGTGTTTAATAAAATGTTATTATAATACACTAAGAACAATTAGTCTCAAAGTCATTGAACCTATTATTTCTACAGTGTTTTTCGTTTTTATTCCATTATAGTATTTCCCAATACCTAGTATCTCAATACTCGCGTTACTGCACGTTCATCTACAGGTTTAATTAATTTTAATAAGAGTCATCTAGTACTGTTAATTCCAAAGAGACCGACCATACAGATAACAGTTTCACGATATAAAAAAAGCATCAACATTTTCTTAAAATATTATTAAATTTTGAAAATCCTTTTACCATTTAAATTTATAATGAAAACAATAATTGTTATCTATCCTAATCAATTTCTAAATCGCATCATTAATATTAGAAAAAGCAAGAACAATTCTTCATTTAACAAACCACCCGCACTTTCCAGTGTGTCATGTCTGCCAACATTAAAAAAAACGGATAAACAGGAGCGTAACTTAATATCTTCCCGCGATACCAACATCACCAACTCAGACACAAGAAATTACAATCGTTCGTAATGAACGAGCGGACGCCCGGCCCCGCGCACATGTCGTTCCGAACTCGTTGGAATGAGTGATTTTGATGCTTTATTAATGATGGAAATCGAAGAAAATTTGATTTTTTTCCAATTATGCAGATTATACATTTCTTACGTGATACTCATTATGTATAGAGTCATTCTCTGTTGAACTATATGTGTGCGGGGATAATATTATTAGCAGTAGCGTGTACACATTTGTTCTTAAACCTAATTAATACAGTAAGAAAGATTTCTTGTACCATTCAGTTATATTAATATTTTAAAATAAAATAATAAAAAAAAATTGTGATGTCCTAATGACACATTGAAGTATTAATATCCTAAACCTTATTTATATGCGAACTGAGATCAAAGATTAAAACAAGTACAAGAAGAATAATAAATATTCATAATATTTTTATTATATACTGATTTCTCTCGCGATAATTAATGAAAAATCTGAATAACTTTTAGTTTTGAACTTTGTATGTAACAAATAACATTGTCTTAAAAGTACCAAGACCTATTGCCCTTGTCTTACACTTTTAATTTTCCCTCCTTAAAAATGGGAGGGCAGTGTTTTCGTGTGTGGCAGCCACCCTCGGGGGTGGGTAATCAAGGCACGCAATCTTCGCCGAACCCTTAAAAACTTTAAAACTCATCACCGCCTCGCGTCCTGCTCGTGGCATCACATATATTAAACATGTACGTGTTGCCACAACATTTGGAAATAAAAACATTTTAGGTTAAGTAGTATTACGTTACGTTGGCGTCAAACTATTATTCTATTTCTTTGTCTATCGAATACAACTTAAGACTTAATATAGGTATACATACCTATATTATATTATATCGTCACGCCAGGTTCCTTAAGGGGTAGGCAGAGAGCACCGAGTGCTAAATATTCTTACAGACCTGCCGGGCTGCTTAATTTATCTATCAACAACCGAAGTCTTGTTTAATACTTAAATAGCTAAATCTTTCATTTTATCAGCTTTTTTAAATTACAGTTTTATATCTGGCAATATCAATTGACCCTCTATATAAATAGCGTGGAATAAATGGACAAGCTGATATTAATGTCTATTTATTGAAATTATTGTTTATTGTATATTAACTTTACCTTTTAACATCCAAAGACTTTTTGTCAATAATGGATTAAACAATTCATATGTTCGATTCAATTATGGAGTGTACCCTTGTAAATATTGTAATATTAGTGTGTGTCTATCTATTGCTTTGATTCTTTTCACTTTAACTCCCTTTTATCGTACTACTGTTGAACAACATTTATTTGTCATAACGACAGCTTGCCAAACTAATAATTACTACATCAAATGTAAGAAAAAATTTACATGTAGTCTGCCAACCCATACTCGGCTAGCGGCAGACTATGGCTATAGCCTTCTCATTCTGACATAAGGTCCTCTACCAACAATGTAAAAATGTTTAAACGTAACCTAACATCACGCGTGTAATCCCCGAAGAGGAAGGCAGAGGAGTGTGGAACACTCACACCTTTCACCAGTTACGTTTACTTTCCACCATGGAGTAGATGGTGAGCGTATAAATGTTTTAAATGCATATTTTAATATAAATAATTATTTTAAATGACTCTGATATGTACAACCATAACGCACTCTACTTATGAAATTAATTTTAACAAGAAAAAAAATAACAGTGAAACTTACATATGAAATTTGTACACTTATAAATTTTTAAATGCAGCCTTACGATACTTATGTACGTGGACAATATTTTTCCACACAAACGTTTTAAAATATTAACACACGGTACACGCGTCACGCACGCACGGGCCATCCAAATGAAAACACGCCAATCGATATCGCGAAACAAAAGAGTAACCCTCGAACACGCTAAAATCGATGCGAAGAAGTGTCATTAAAGAACCCCCAAAAATTAAAACCCCCTTGGAGCGAAGCACCGCTGGCTAATACATTATTATGATCGGTCGCCGCCGCGTGCGCCTCCCGTCTCACCGGTTGATGCAAATGTTCGACATAAACATGTTCGGTAACAACTCGGTTGTTATTAACTTTACGTCAAATATTACTTCATGGTTACGCATAACAATGTTGATTTAAACGTCTGTATAGAATTAATTTCGTTCATAATTTTTTAATTAGAACAATTTCGTTTCATGTTACGTGGGTCGCAAATGATCAGAATTTGGTAGAGACGGTCTCGATTTAAATTATTGTAACATAGTACACACAGTCATCAAATTATTTCGTGTAAGCATTACATAATCATCATCTTCAGTGACTGGCCCGTTGGTGCAGTGGTTAGTGAACCTGACTGTTGCGCCGAGGATCGTAGGTTCAATTCACTTCCAGAATAAATATTTGTGTGATGAGCACAGATATTTTGTCTGTCTAGATGAAAAAAAAAAGTATTTTCCTAAGTATATATTTATGTGCATTTATATAGGTATGTAGTTTATCAGCCATCTGGTTACCATACATACCACAAGCTCTCTTGACGCTTACTTTGGGATCAGATGGCCGTGTGTGACGATGTCCCAAGATATTATTGTTATTATATAATTATTATTACCATCAATGCTTTATCGTTCCCCAGGCGAACGCTATAATAATTTAATATATTTAATAATAATATTTCAAATCAATTAAAAATTTCAACCATGTACTTAACGTTAAACAATCAAAACATTCCCAGTTTATGTATATTTTTTTGCAAATACTTAAAATTGTTTTGTTTGTACTTGCCTGCATCGTTTAATCAAACGACTTATCTATATGATATCGGACATTGATATACGTAAATATAATAAAATCGATTTTAATGCTACAGTCCCGGTGCAAAAGCCGCGCGAGCCGCAAAACGGAACCGCAGGCCGCAACTGTCGCACGCACAGCAAACCCACACATGCGTACCAATGAACTATTCACAGCAGGCCGTTGTTACTCATTTGATAGAGTTCTTTATCGTGCTATGTGGTTGCTGAACTTAAATTTACTTTCGCCCTTATTCATAAGGGCTCAAAATCAAATTGAAACTCCTTTTCTATAACATTTTAGAATCTATATAGAACTGAAAGTATTGGAAAATATAAGTGTCTATAAATACAATTGGTTTTTAATAAAAAAAACTATTACCAATGTTTTATAATTATAGCACAATGGTAATAATTTAACGGTTAATTTTTCGTAACCGGTGAAACGTGGTAGTTTTTTTCATTCCTCTGCCTACGTCTTCGGGGATTACAAGTGTGAACTTACGTTTTTTTATACTTTATAATTATATTTTTTTTACAAAATACATTAAGGATTTTCTTATCTGTATGTTGAAGATACACCTTAATAAAAATTACTTTCAGAATTTTAAAACATATCAGCACAATAACTGCACAATTATTTTACTAATGATTTTCGTAACCCGCGTTCATGTTCGTAGCGTGATCTAAAATAACAGAAATACTCGCCGTTAAGTGCCTTCTGCCCAGCTCATAAAGCATCTGGCACTATGATATCATGTAAAAACACGTAACATTACGCCTGTAATCCCCTTAGTACTAGGCAGATTAATACGATACTTCCACGTTTCATCAATTACGTTTGTGTCCCACTATGAAATAGTGAGATGGGCCTATAGCCATGATAATATTGTGTAATAATAAAAATATACTAACTGATTTCATGTAGCGATATTTACGTAAGCAACATCTTTATTGTAAAAAATAAACAGATTTTACGCATACTTTTTAAAGCGGTTGCAATTAAATACGGCGCGATTCCACTTTATGACCAATAAAGACCACGCAACGGTAATACTGAACGCCACCAAATTATACGCTAATGTGCTCATAATTTATACGGGGTAAAGCGATTTTTTTGCGTAAATTCAATATTCCGACATTATCGGCGCTTGATATATCGAGAGCATTACTATTATTGGTTACGAAGTGAAGTTATAATCGATTTAATAATAATAATCTTATGGAAGATCTTCGAGGAATAATCACTTTGAGTGAAACAAGTCGATGTCTGATATCAAACTGGATTGGTATCATTTATTACAGTTTAGTTATAAGGAGTAAAGCAGACAGGAATAAAGTCAAAATATTCTATCTTACCCCTTAAAAAGACTGCCTCGCTGGTCGAGTTGGTTGCAAGTGCGACTGTCGAATATGTCATATCTCATATGTCATATCTACGCTTACAGACTTGAAGCGATTAATTAAAATTGTTCGCAAATTAAAAACCAAGTATTGTACATTTCTAACAACTTTTAATCATTACATCCTTATATTTATTAGTTTATAATAGGTACTTCGCGTTGTTATTCGCCCTTAATTTTATAGAAACAATTTACAACAAATATCTATTCTAAAGTCCATTCCAACCAGCGCGAACATCAGCGAACCGGAGGATTTTCGTTACAAGACTATATACACTTGATAATGGGAACCCGTACTGAAACACAATTAATACAAATTAGACAACCGATCTGGACGAAGAGGACGATGAGCCACCCCTAAACCACCCTCTAAAAATTTAATTCATCACACCGCTCCTGAGACATATCTCCTTGCTTGTCCCTTCCCCTTTCTTCCGCCATTCTTTGCTTTCTTACACGCTTTTTCCAAGAGCAAGACGGATAGATACAACCTGTATATCCTTTCACTGTGTTCAACCTGAATTAAACCTTAACGTGTAGTATTAAAATTTAAATTACAATGGCGTTAAAAATTCTTATGACGTTATAATGTAATCCGATACACACAGGCTGTTTCATTCGTTCGCATTGAATGCTTTAAACAAATAAATGTGCGACGCGAGATAAGATTTTGCTGGCTGTACAGCGATCATTAAGATGTGTCTATTCAGTGCGGGTCAATGTACCGTTAAAATAGTATTTTACATTTTTTTACGCACAGTACTTTCATGTGTTACAATTCGATTAAATATTATATGCCTGTATTGTCTCATATTGTTATGAAATAAAGGTAAGTTGTTCGTAATAAGTGGCTATGTTTCATTAATTAGACGAATTTTATCCAACAATCACTCTACTTCATTCACAAATCACTCAGTGATAACCACGGCGGAAATTTTAATGGTCATGTACTAAGAAGGCACAATTGATATTTCCAATGTCAAGTAGGATACGCGATTTAGCGAATAGATTCTTTCCAAGTATTATGATTTTTCCTGCTAAACAAATGTGATTTTTAAATTGTTAATTCAACTGACATTTTTTACTGGCAATGTTCAATGATACACGGAGAGCTTCCGTCATTTCCTATACGGCATCGGAAAGTTTGCAAAGTTGCACAACAGTGGCAGCCGGGCCGAGTTATTTTTACGGGCGACTGCGACCGCGCGCTATTCAAAATGTAAGAACTTTTACCGTTGTTATACATTTAGAAAATCTATTTTTAGTTTTAGACAGTAATTGTTGAGACGCTTTGATGAATTATGAAAAAGGCGACTAATCTGAGTACTAAATATACTTATCCATACAGACCTGTTTCTTCTACATGGATCATTCATGTATGACTTTCGGTGTGGAATTTATATAATTATTATAACATATTTAAATGAAATGTGCTTCCCAATTGACCAATTGATAGAGCCGGAAGTGTGTTTGTAAAGATTGTAACGATAGAGACATCTGTCAATAGACAACGAGGCAGTCAGACTTACAGTTTAATTGTGAAAGCAAACTCATGAAGACGGTTGAAAAGTAACCTACGTATTTTTTTTTATGAGCACCTCACAAGAAAGCTCTTTTGTGTATTCGAAAAAAGTTGAAGTTAACTTCATGAATGAAAATGAAATATTTAATACACTAAATATTTTATTGTTCTATGCTATAACACAACGTTTCATAAAGTAATTAGACCTTAAAATTTCATAAAATTCCTTGGTATGTTATAAATAGAACAATACAATACAGCGTCACAGAAATCGAAATAAAAAAATTCCATCGCGAAATTGTTTAGTTATAATTGCTTTACAAATCAAACGTTCTTTCATACTAACATCTAAAAACACAGACGCAAAATGAAGTTAAGAAGCTGGGAAATGTCATCAAAGTACTTCAGAATAAAAACTCGAACACTGAAAACGACTCCGCTGCTGTCTCTACCAGTCCTTATCAGAGCAACCGCTTTCAATTAACCAGTAAATACGTCTTATGTACATACTTGCTAACTCTTCACATAATGAGTTAATAACACAACACCCACACACGAGCGCCGCAAACGGAAAAACGACAACACATACACAGTTCCCCACACACACTATGTCAGAATCAAAGCGTACATAAAACGCGTCTTTCTTCTTGTATTCTTAATTAGCGTGTTGGGTCTATCCATCCCGCTCGGGCGCATGGTGTTAATTAGTAGCCCGTCTCCCTCCCGCTTTCTTAATACATTCTTCCTCTCCGCGGTGTTTCTTTACGTTTTTATTTGTGTGAGTGGCTGTGTGCGGTGGTGTTTAATTTACATGTAGTTGTATGTCAGTGTACGTCGGCAGATTAATTGGTACTGAATATTATATAATGGATCCTATAGAGCAGATCTTTTCATTCTTAATATAACGTTTAAACACCTGTTCCAATTAAAAATATAGCTATGATACTACCTACATATTATATAGGAGTATAATAGGAAAAAATAATTACAAATATTAAATAAGTAAATTAAAAGCATTAAAATAAGACAACACATGATGGTTGTCGTTCTTTTATGAAAAGTAAATACCAGATATACTATCTGAAAGCATAGTTTTATGATAGATACATTGAATTAGATAAAATCAGTATACATTAACTTGAAATATTGTACTTGTTTGCGGAAGACACCACTGGCGCAGTGTTCGGTGACGTGCCAATTCCGCGGCCGGCCGTACACGGGCGCTTCGTACGAATGTGGGCCCGCGAAAGGGTGGAGCGGGCGAGGGGACGCGTACACATAAACACTTATAAAAGTTTTTTGACAACAACCTCCCTCGCCACCCCGATTCGCTAATTTATGTTGCTTTTTTAATCAATAACGTTGCACGTTATAGATTCTATCGGTAACGTTTGAAGTGAATTCGTTCAGAGAAAGAGGACTGCTTAGTAAGTTTTCTCTTCAAGGAAGGAAATAGCAAGTCTTATTCAGTAAGGAGTTCATATTGAAACAACATCACGCCTGTATATCCCAGAAGGAGAAGGCAGAGGAGTGTAATACTCCCTTTTTTACTAATAATGTTATAGGTACGTTCCATGTAATCGGAGGTAGTGAGAATAGTGCTAATAATTGCCGGGAATTTCAAGTTTAGAAAATATCAGTAATAGTTTGCCTGACGCAGAGATCGAACCAAGGTTCTCTCGCATAGAAGACGCGCTTGCAACCACAAAACCAATAAGGCAATACCGAAAGAATAAAATTGTTAATAAAAATATGTTAAATCCAACAGAATCCGATTCCTTCGGTTATATTTCACCAGCTTTAGAGAGAAAAGATGAAGGTGCCTCTAGCACTTGTGCTTCTGAAATTATCTGCTGTTATACGTCGAATTGCTGTACAGCTGGTCTGTCAATCACAATATGTAATTGTAACATTATCATAAAGTTGCTAACAGGTGGGCTTTACGCTCATAATCCCCACGCTGGACATGCGAGTTGGGCATCACAGAACCCAGTTTTGCATCACCTACACCGTCCACCAACGCCATTTTAATACAAGTAGTCAGTACAGGTGAAGTATAAACGCCATCTAAAAGAGCTTACTAATAACGTCCAGGCCTTCGAGAAGTTTCGATAATAACCCAATTCTGCCTAACCCCATTATTTTTATCGTCACCCAATAAACCCTAACCGGATAACCAAGTATCGGGTGAAATATTACATTTCACGTGGCGCTCAAGTCGTCAATCTCGCGGTTAAAAAATAAAGTTATAAGCAATTTTACGTTTCGCCAACAACCCCCTGAACGTATGACGCGAAAATCCTGCGAGCAACAAACGCATTTACACGTTCGACGACGCCGTCTGCCAAGCGAATTTAACCTCTGCTCCCTTGCGACAAGCGTTCATAGATATCTACACTGGTTTTCTTAGCATACTTGCGGCAAAACGACATTTTGCTGCCGGTTTGAACTAAAATAAACCATATGCGCTTGTAATAAGGGTGTAATCGTTAAACTAATAAACTTGGTAATGCTGTTAACACACCGAGTGATGGATGGCTGGTCGCACGCGTGACGTATCTGTCACGCTGAGGTTTCTGCGACGTGTGATTTAATTCTGTACCGAGATTCCGAATTTGAATTATACAGATTTTTTTTGTCGCTTGCCTTTTTCAAAATTAACGATTAATATCATTCAATTCAGACGCCTCCAAAATTGGCGCACGTATATAAAAATTATGAAGAGAGTGACAAAAGTAAAAGACGCCAGATCTCTACGGATAGGAATATTTGAAGCTCAGTACTCTCTGCCTACTCTTTACGGAGTCTGGCGTGACGACATGATAATCAAAATAAAGAATAAATCCCACTATTTTTCATAAACGGGCAGGAATACGAGTATGTAAGTAATGTAAACATTTTGGGTGGGATTCCTATTACGAATATCGCTAATTGTCTAGAACTCTAGACCTTAACAGCGTATTGCAATGTGCAACTAATTTCAATTACCATATAGCCCGAAGCATACATTGTGTCAGTTACACACAGAGCCAGTTGCACGGTTTCGTTCGTACCTCGAAAGTGATTCGATAATAAATATACATGCTGATGTGATGATTATAATATACATACATACATACATATCTTCACGCCAGGTCCCTTGCGGGGTAGGCAGAGAGCACAGAGTGCCAAATA
>DWFO01002096.1:0-14348 GCA_018246595.1 Mimoniades nurscia nurscia | reverse complement strand
GGACTTAAAAGTAACAGGTGAAACGTGGGAATGTTCTACATTCCTCTGCCTACCTCTTCGGGAATTACAGGCGTGATATTACTTTTTGTTCAATGATTCAATTACGTGTTAAGATTTGTATTTTATTGAACATGCAATTACTACTCATATGTTATAACTTTGGAGATTATTCCATAATGGTCATCTAAATTTAGATATCGTATATAGGTACACATGTAATATGTTGTGTCCTACAAATGAATATGAAAACAAACTTACGATTTAGGTTTAAAGTTTTTTAAGCAATGTTGTAATCGTACTCAGGTCGATAGTTGATATGGGGCTCTACGAGAAAAGCCTGCAAAGAGCTCTTTTTCAAAGCCTCATCTCTTTTGCTATTGCATATGTCCGTAATATTGCATATGTCCACTTAACATGAGGTAGCCCGTCTGCATATTAACCGGTTTAAACTTATAAAAAAATATAGTATTGATTGTATGTATTGCATGTTTGTATTGTATGTATAAATTTGTCACCATAAAAGTCAGGACAATTCAGCTTAAAAACAGGACATACTAATAGATAGCAATAGTTAATTAATATGTAGTGAAAATTGCGTAAATGAAATAAAAGTAACAACAGTAATCATATTCACAGGTAACATAAAAATTTCAAAATTGGTGCACCAATTTTAAAATACATGACTTTATCAATGCGCTTTAAAAGACCCAGAACGCTACTTATAAACTATCTACAAATTAGGACATGTCCTGCGGAAACGAACGATTGGCAACTCGGAGTCAACGTGGTAGATTAATAATGCTTTAACTTAAAAGAAAATTTCATTTTATAGAAAGAATTTCTAATTGTCTCTGGCTGTTTGAACATTTATTCACTAGAGCGGACAACGGTCACATCGAATAATTAAATAGACAGGTCTGTCTATGGTTTTAAATATATATAATGAAGAGGAATGGTACACTGTTGGTTCAGAATTTCACCTTCCACAGAGCGGGTCTGAGGTTCGAAACTCCTGTATTACGAAGTTACATAATATATGCTTGCTGTTGCTACTAATAGGGAAATGTTGAAACGAAAAGGTTTCCTTGTAAATACATATATGATAGCATGAACATTATTATCTGAACTGCCAAAAACGGTTTGGCATTTTTCCCAATTTATTTATTTATTTTATTTAATAATTGTGTTGCATGCTGAGCTGCATCGCGCTTTCCATCAGGTGGTACGGCAGTCCATCGTGAGTGTATTACTAAAAATGTCGTTTTATATTCCTTTCATTGAAAAAAAAAACACTAAATGGCATATACCCCTAAATGTTATATGTACAGACGCCAGTCAATAATGATTAGTTGTGTGGTTCCCGAGAGAAGAGAATCATAGCTGAACATTGGTGTTATAGAGCAATAACGTTTGACAGTCAATCTCTTTACCCCATTATTAGCCAAGTCATCGTCATCCAGTCGTTCATCTTATCGTTTGTGCCATAATTATTAATTGCGCTTGTAAATTACTTTTGTCTCCCATCAACTGTCAGGTTGTTTAAACCTATTACTGCAATACTTTAAATATTACGTGAAATGTAATTTTCTCTGAAGTCGGATTCTGTATTGTTATAAAGCTCAGTATTTTGTTTTCTTCATCATTCGAGAAATTTTTGACTGGTGTCAAAAGTACACAATGAAATTACGTTGCTAGCGACATAGCTATGTAAATATATATATCGTTTTTATGTGAGATTTATATCATCTTCATCAGTATCATCGACTCTTTTATAAGGGGTTCCAGGATCGTGATCTTGAATTGCCTAATCATTACTGACTTTAATTACATTATTTTAACAGTATAGGTCAAGAAAAAAACATGGCGGACCATGAATAAAAATTAGAACTAAGAATGAAAAAAGAATAAAGAAATCTAATTAAATTAACAATTAACGCTCCAATTAAGTTCTTGTTCGTCTCATAATTAATGGGGAAATTAGGTAGGTACTCGTAGGTACCGAGGAAAAACGACAGATTTCGTTGCGACAAGAAATGGAGAAAAACACTAAATAGGAAATTGGATGTAATTTAGTTTTTGTTTAGATCGTTTGCAATCCCGAAGCTTTATGTCGTTGGTATACTCCTGGGCTCCTTCAGTTACATATCCATTATGATTTTTTTTGTGGGGAAAATTCCAATGTAGGGAAAATAAGGATTCTATTAAATCTCAATCGAAATATCTACGTTTCTTTTGGATTTCAGCCTAAAAACAAGCACACATTACTTGGGCATTTAGCCTGTCATAGTACATGTCTCAAAAGAAATTCGATCTACCCTCTTTTTATACGACTTTCCAAATAACAATAGTTTATATAAGCTGCAGGTGGCGCCACAATCGTTATTCCGACATACGATATTACAAAAAAGTGGTAACATTGTACACGTTCACGTAAACGGTGTCGCGGATCCAATCCTAGTGTATAAAATAATCACCTCATGATAAGTTGATCTAACTGCATTAATTTCGCAAGCGCACGCCGCGGCGCTGCCGGAGTCTGCCGTCGCGAGCTATGCGCGGTCAACAGATCTGCACACTCCGCGCGATGTATCACAAGCGCGTGCGGTTAATAAAACGTTTATCTTATATATGTGTGTGTGATTGATAGATGTGAATTGAATAGTTATTTATTTATTTTTAATTAGAAATGTCTAATTGACCGTTTCGTTGGTCGTGTTGATTGCACGCGGCACTGCCGATCGGGAGGTCCCGGGTTCGAATACCGGGTCGGGCACTATTCGATGTTTCTAAATTAAATTTTCTAGTAAGTAGTAGCTCGGAGTCAGGATATGTTTCCGGTGTATGGCAATAGCCTCACCGCCTATTCCATAGAGTGATGTAAACGTAACTGGTGGTATGTAGGTACGTACTACATTCTTCTGCCTACCTCTTCGGGGATTACAGGCGTGATGTTACGTTTTTTTTTAGGTGTTACATGGTCACCTGATACACACCTTCTACATCACCTTCGTGCACTGCATCTGTATTTGCATCCATCAACATTATATTAATAACAGTAATGAATAAACGTTAGCACAGTATCTCACAAACTCAGTCGTAATGGAGCATATAAAAAAATATGCTAAGTGTCCACATCAAGTTGTTTTTAACAAAAAAGCGTTTACGAAAACAATTTTTTCATTCATCCATAGCAACCCCACTGAGTGGATCTGTAGGGCTGTCGCGTCTATTTCATACTGTATTAATGTTCGTTTGTAACATCACGCCAGTAATCTCTCAAGAGGTAAAGGAGTGCAGTTTCACTCCACGTTTCACCAGTTACGTTTACGTCCCTCTATGGAATAGGTGGACAGTCTATTGCCATAGCTATAATGTATAGGTAGAATAGCTAAGTTAGAGAAATCTAATAGTCCCCGACGCGGAATTCGACCCCAGGACCTCTCGATCGGCAGTCGCGCTTGCACGTAACACGACCAACGAGGCAGTCTGTATTAATGTTTGATTTATATTTAATTAATATTCCAACAGTACCTACCGTCATTCAGTATTAGCTAACACGGAGTAAGTAACTCATATCGCGCGGCTAACGAATAATCCATTCGCGTTCTTAATGAATATACACACTTGAATTAGTAAATAATACTATTTTATATAAAATAGATTCCTACGACTTCCGAATCCCCCAACGGCCAGTTTAGGATTACTCGTTCTTAGTACTACAGATTTATTGTCATGTAATATATTTTTTCAATTCCCCTCCTGCCAACCCTACGTTATTCAAACTGCTCTGCCCTCCCCAGGGGCGGTGTAAGTTCAATGACGACATGCCCTTCACAGGGTCGCACGCACCACGTAATTAAGGTCTTAGAATAAACAACATGGTTCAGTGGAGCTTGATGCAGCATTTATGTAATGAACATAATCACACGTCTATACTTCCACCAAGGGGTGGGCAGAGGAGTGTGGTATGTGATATAAGGTTTGATCTATTGTCATACACCGAGCACAAACCCAGACTCTGTGCAAACTCGAAACTGGGAATTTCGAGTCAATATTAAAGTTGATGTAATGACAAACATTGATATATGTAGTTACAATGGAGAACATAATTGAAGCAATCATGATATTTTATTAATTTATTAATGTAATTCATTATTGAATTAATATGAAATGGAAAATTCACGACAACAGTGTTTACAATCCTCTGATATTTGAATAGAGAATAAAAACTACTTTAGAAATAGCAAGTTCAAAGTCAATGCGATTTTAATGAAAAACTCCGTCCTTGGCTGAGCGTTACCTTGCACTTTGTCTCAAATTGTCGGTTCTCATTTCGAAAAAGCCCGCCAATCAGAGAGAGGTCAAGTTTGTTCGCCGGAAACCTCACAAATAAAGTAAGGGAAATACATTCTTTTATAATCGAACGATTTTGGATTTTAAATATGTTTCATGTTCAATGTTTGTTTTAAAATAATATATAATAACAGGTATATAATAATATAAAAAATAGTAATAATATAAAAAAAGTAAAATCACGCCTGTAATCCCTGAAGAAGTAGGCAGAGGAATGTAGAACACTCCCACGTTCCACCAGTTACGTTTACGTCCCACTATGGAATAAGTGGTGAGCCTATTGCCATACACCGAACACATATCCAGACTCCGAGCCACTACTAGAAAATCTAAATAAGAAAATTTAGTAATGCCCGCCCTGGGAATCGAACCCAGGACCTCCCGTTCGGCAGTCGCTATTGCAACCAACACGACCAACGAGGCAGTCAGTGTTTTCTTTTCTTTTTCTTATAAAATCCAGACTTGCCTGTTATTATAGTACTAATAACAGGCAAGTCTGTATGTTACATAGAACATCAATTTAGGAAAATTAGAAAGAACATTACTAAAGTAAGCATACATAGAGAATATATTGAGAAGAAAACAACTCATAATACATAAGTAGGTAGTATAATCAATATTGATGAAAGAAAAAAAGACGATTTAATGTATTAATCATCACAAACTACTGAAATGCACGCGCTAATGGAACATTTAACATTCTAAACAGTTGACAATGAAATAGCTTTTACACGTCACTTTTATCGTCTGATTTTATAAAATTATATAAAATTCTCAAAATAGGTTTGACATTGAGTACCAAGTCAATTCTTATATTCGATAAACATGCATGGCATAAAATTAAAAAAAAATGTTTGCAATGACAAAAAAATAGGCGGGAATAAATTAAAACAAATACAGAATTTGAACGAAAAGCAAATAATAATCAGTACTGTATCTAAGTAGAGCCTTAATTTTTGTTCGCTGGATAACTTTTAGGAGGAAATGATAGAAACAAAGACATAGAATTCATGATATGGACTATTTGATATATGTATCAAGAACCAAGAGCAGATAAAAATAAAAAAAAGAAGCATTTAAAAATGGAACGGTCATTTACGTTAACTAACACATACATACATAATATTTCTTTAGAAACAAAATGGTACGTGATTAAAGCATAGACAATTAGAAGCAGGAAGTTATTATTATAACTATAATTATGAGGTATTTGTTGCAACTGTAATCTGAAGAGGAAGTCATGCAGTGTACATAATTTGAATAATAGGTATGATCGGGTAATAGGACGGAAGGAATAGGACTATTGTTATCAGTTATTTCTACTAGATAATGCTATTAGTTAATTCAGTTTGTCAATAGGACAGTTAGCATTCATTCATCTAGTCATTATGTTATAATTAGTTAATAACTATCTTATTTGACGTTGGTTCCAGACACACGTCTAGTGACCGGTCATTGATATTAATACCTCTCGTGAGTATAAATAGGTTTTTCAGGCCATGAAAAAAAAACACACATGTTGATCCAAATAGGCTTCAAAACAGATTTTTTTTATTTTAAGTTTTTCTTTTTAGTTACAGTCTCGTCTGATGCATACATACACATTATGTTTATGAGGAATCGAGAAATCTTAGGTAAAAAATTTGAATTGAGTACTATTGATTTTAACATAAAATTTCTAGTTAACAGTTCAAACAGTAGCTCTGAGTCTGGATATATGCTCGGTATATGGCAATAGACACACCACCTATGCCATAATGGGAGGTAAACGTAACTAATGAAACGTGGGAGTGTGCGTCGTAGTAACATTTTATTATAGACTTTATTATAAACTAAAAATATTACCAACACCTCTGTGCGTTCGCTACTCTATGTCAGCGAGTTCAATCAGTGCGAAACGTTAATATAACTGAGTGTAATGATTGATAAATTGTTATAATTGTACAATAATACCATTGCCCAATAGCCGCGTGGTGTCGTACGTGCCTATCAAGAGCGACCGCAAACATGTGCCCGATCTCTCAAGTAGCGAGATAATACACGCTGGAGCTACTAATATGCGGGATTCATTACGTATACCTATGTGATCATTAATATGGAATTAACATGTTTGTACAATGATTCAATGTTATTGTTGTCCTCGACAAGCAAGGTCAAGATCAAGGTGTGTAAGGATGAATGTAACTGGTGTTCCGTGCCCCCTGTCTACCTGGTGTGACGCTATAGCCTATAATCCCTGAAGAGGTAGGCAGAGGAGTGTAGTACACTCCCACAGTTCATCAGCTGTGTTGCGAGTCCCACCATCCAATAACGGGTGAGTCTATTGTCATATACCGGACTGCTAGTGGAAATTTCCCCGGAACCCGACTATACTTCGCCCGACCTAGGGATCGAACTCTGGAACTTTCGATCAGTAGTGCGTTGGTGTGCACTCCACCAGCCCATAAAATACGACAATTACATTCTGCTTTTGTATTAAAATTTCAGGTCAGAGGTTCTCAACTCGAATTGAAATATTCCCCAATATCTTAATTAAAGGCGGGAAAAGTTAAATGAAATGCATTTGAAAAAACTAAACTACAATATATGAGGAGTTGCTTTGCCGTAGTGATTTATAGACACCCGGTAAATATTTATTAATAACTATTATATTATACTGTAACAACTGTTATATTGGATCTAACAACTATTATATATTGTATTTAACAAGTATCATATTTTATTTAACGACTATTATATTGTATTTAACGACTATAACAATATATTTTAGAACTGTTATATTGTATTTAACAAATGTTACATTTTACTTAACAACTATTATATTGTATCTAACAACTACTCGTATGTAACTAACTACAATATACGATAATTTACGTGTGGTTTTAAATATTTCTTAGAAGTAAATTGAAATATAAAGTGCGTTATTAAATTGTTCAAATCTTGCCTTTCAATGCACTTTGGGGTTCCCGTGCATTGAGCAAGCTGTTCTCCCTACTGCGTATCGTTGTATTATCTCGATTTCTGAAGTGACCTTGCGTGATAATATAATAATAATAATATTATCGTCATCGCGATTATGTCGAATAATGAATACTACATGTACTTCTCTTTTTAAAATTACGCTCAATCTGAGACACAAACCTTTGAACTTGAAGCGCCATTTTTTTTTTGTAATACGAACAAAATTACAATGTTATTTGATAAGAAGCAAGCAATCTTGTTATCAATTTGCAATTCTAATACCAGACATTGATATTATATGATCTAGCAGAAAAGTCAAGAAAAACTTTATAAAGTCGTACGAAAATATATTTAATTCGAGATTCTATTCAAATGGATATCAAATTTCAATTGGATGTTGATAAAGTTATCCGAGCATTGAGTTGCTTGTTTCTGTTACTGACACTCTTTGGTAAGTAGACACTTTAGTATATTGTACATGAGACACGAATACAGGCTAATGCCTGGTTGACTTGGTACCAGAATTCTTATCGCATCTTAACCGAATCCCACGTTATAACGGTCAGAGAATACCTCACAAGAAATCGTGTACTAAATTTTGTTACAACGGCATGGCGAACAAAGTAATGAAAAGGCATGTTTTTAAACATCTTCAACTAATCAGATTTGTATTCAACATGGATTTTTGTGCGGAACAAAGTGATTAAGTATTTAATTAACATACGTACATAAATACGACGAGCTACCATATAATTAACGAATTGGCGAAGCGGCTACCATATAAAGAATTCTTTTCACTTACTACAAGTTAAAGGTAGCATAGCATAGTAAGGGTCCATTCAAATAAATCGTCTCGATGAGCACAGCAGATCTTGGTCACATTTAAAACAGAAAGTTGGCATATTTCAATGAAGTCTATTTCAATCTGCTTATATCAAGCGCTCGAGGATCTTTTTGTCTTGAAACAATTCAAATGTGAAAACAGACTTGATTGAAATGTGCTAAAGTTTTATTCTAAAAATTCTTTTGCAGGGTAGATGTAAATATTTCTTAGCCGCAATGACCATTTAACGTCATATGAGCGGAAGGTCCATTCACAGCTACCAAGAGTGCTAAATAAAAATTTCGATACCTCTTCTGCATTTAGGTATCCTCAATACCCATATATTAGCTGTCGTACGAGTCGTAACTAGCAATCAGTAAATTTGTTACCTACGTAAAATTGAATAATCCAAAACCACAATCATCGCATAAACAAATACATCTGTCTCAACACTGACGTCATTCATATTCGTACGTACGCGTGGACGTCAGTGCGACACACAAGTGTACATTTTCAGCGCTAATCTAGCGCTTATCTCGTAAGCAATAAAGCTCACGTACAGTGTTCATTTTAATAAAACAATTTCTTTAACCTTGACTGAAGTGCTTCATCATTAAAATGTACCGATTGTCCAAATACGTACCAACAACTTATCGAATTGTGATTGTCCGTACCATATTAAGTATATTTACGTGCGTGAAATCGATTTATCAAAATCGATCCATGTTTTAAATTCTACGTTCAACACTCGCGCACAGTGGTCCTCAAAGTTTGGAAAACATCAATTAGTGAATGAATAAGAATGCAAAAAAAATATTCGAATAAAAATTCTGCTACACCAATAAGTACAGAGATGTTGGCTTTGTGACGTGCCTTCGTATAAGATCAGCATCAAAGAATAGCAGTAGCTACGGATTGTTAGATGTAGGAAAGGAATGATTTCTAAATTCAAATTCGACTGTATTTTTATAAGATACATAGTATGTATTATACAATACATAATATGTATAATATGTATTGTACATATTATATACATTAGTGTTATTTGCCACTCGTGCATGGGATATAGAGGAATGTCAAGCGTTGGTACATTAGGGGAAAAAATACAGGAGAAATAAACTAAAACTCTTTCGAACTTTCGTCGTTTAGTACTTTAATAACTGCATCTTTACAAAACTGTCTTGCTATTATTTAATGAAGCGAAAGTTTGAGAGTCACTGTGCTCGTTGAAATAATTGAAAGAAAACTTATTGCATCCTTGATGTCGCTTGTAAACAATTGACACATAAAAGTTTTTGCGCTGATAACGTACACACTACCTACGTGTTTTTGTTCAGTTAAGTGCAATTTCGAGTAATAACCATTAAACTGATGGATTTATCTCGTTAAGTGATTACAAGTAAGGTAATCCGTTCTGGGTTCGATTCCGGGTTGAGGATACGGAGCATAAACAAATAAATGTGACAATTAATACTTTCTACCGAATTAGAATAGTACGTAACATCACGCCTGCAATCTCCGAATAGGTAGGCAGAAGACTGCAACTCGCAAGTTTCACCACATATACACGTTTACGTCTAACTAGGGAATAGGTGGTGAGTCTATTGCCATACACCGGGTACGTATCCAAACTCCGAGTCACTATCAGAAAATCTAAGTTAGGCAAATTCAATAGTGCCCGACCCGGGATTTGAAGCCAGGGCCACTCGATCGACAGTCGCGCTTGTATTCAACACGACCAACAAGTCATAAACTACTGTGGATTAATAAAATAATAACGAGAGTGTAATCTGTACCGACAATTATTTTCTTTTCGGAAACTTTTTTCGTACGTTCGCTTGTACGGAAATGCCTGCATCGACTTTCATTTAATTTGTTGTCGTATTAACTTATTGCTGGGTTAAGGATTTAGGACAGTGTTTTCCGTGGGAAAATGTTTAGTTTCCATGGGAAAATAATACAAAAGCCGACTTAAACTAGAAATATGTAAATAGTAGAACTACACGATAGTTGTGGTAATTGTATGTGCTAACAGATAAGTTATCACTGGGCTGAATATTTACTCAAATGAGATATTTTCTTGCCGAATGAAATCTCTTCGAGGATGTTTTCTTTGGAAAATGTTAGCCGTGAATGCTTAGCGGTTTGAAATTCAGCCTCTCACTCCGGCAGCCTTAGGTTTAATTCCTGGCGCGACCTCTTTACAAAATGGGAGTTTTAAGGATAAATATCGCTTACTAGAATGGTGAAGGAAAATATTGCAAGGAAACCTGCTGAATATATTTTAATAAATTTTGGGTTTTATATAAGGGCTTCTTATATAAAACCCAAAATTTATTAAAATATATTCATTTAATAGAAAGTTATTAAGTTTTAATGAACAATAACATTCAACTACCATATATACATTTATATGTCTCTTGTTCACGCGTTCTAGCTCAGATATTTAATTATTTTTTTAGGTACAAACAGTGAAACGAATAACATTGTTTACGAAGAAATGTTGTAAGCAATGTACCTATATTTTTGCTTCCGATGTATTTGATTTTTTTTCTCTTCACACAAAATGCATTGTTAACATAATAAGCAATGCATACGAAGTCGCGGGTACCAGCTACTTATTAATAAGCCTATTAAATAGCACTAAGACGTAAGAGACTATCATTAATAGCAATATTGGTGTCAACAGTACTATATACAATATATGTATATACTTGTACGTATAAACTTGTACTACAAACGTTGTATCAACGAAATATGAATTACGAAGGCACCCGGTAGTTCTCCGGGTGCTACAAGGTGAGAACAGTTAATGGGTTCCGCAAAAGTGACCGGATATTTTGAAAAAAAACAACACTCAATCCACTTGCCCGAGCCAGCGGCCTGTAGTTTATTGTGTGGACGGTAAAAAACGTTTTTATCATACTGGTAATACCAATGGATAAATGGATTTAAAAAAGATAAAATTTGTAAGTTTTCTTTTTCCTAGTTTCTTTCTTTTGAATTTTCTTTCTGCCTCGAATACATTTATTGGGGGCAATATAAAGTCTATGAAAGCAATAATCTGTATCAATATATTTTCACTTTAATTAAGTGTAGGTACGTACTGTAACTTGATCGAATTATGTTCTTATTTTAAATGAGGATCTAGAATATTCTAGAAGGTTCGAATGGGACATGACGCACGGCCTGAAGATTGCCGACAAGATTTATCGACTGCCAATCATGATAATAATCAAAATCGAGAGATTAACGAGCAATTAAAGCTACAGCAACGATCTTAACGACATTAATTGTACACTTTTATACAACACGCAGGTTAATAAGTTGTAAAGAATCACCCAATGCGTATATCCAGCGTGGGAATTATGGGCAAAAATTGTTTCAGGGGAGCCCTAGGACAGGCTAATGATAATGTTGAAATGGGTAACTTAATCT
Organism: Mimoniades nurscia nurscia; assembly: GCA_018246595.1. NCBI lineage: Eukaryota > Metazoa > Arthropoda > Insecta > Lepidoptera > Hesperiidae > Mimoniades > Mimoniades nurscia. The sequence continues at coordinate 2,773 of DWFO01002096.1, read as the reverse complement.
TCGTTGGGCAACGGGTTTTGTTGCAGAACGATAGGAGTAAGGAGGCTGTGGGGAATACATCAAGATAGACGTTGACTGAGCTATTTGTATTTATCTATTTTTTTAAATTTGGCTGTAAGGTTTCCATGAAATTAAACAAATAAATAAAAAAAATAGAGATAGCTTTTACCATAAAAATATTGAAACATCTGGGTGAAACTGTAACAAATATTCAAACGTAACATTACACTTGTAATCCTCGAACAAGTAGGCAGACAAATATAGTACAATTCCAAGTTTCACCGGTTCCGTTGCGGTCCACTATGAAATAGGGGTAATAATGAATAGGGGATAAGCTTATTGCCATACACCGGCCACAAATACAGACTCCGAGCCACTCGTAGAACTTTCCACTATATAATGTAATGGTACCCCACTCGGGAATTGAACACAAGACCTCTCGACGAGCAGTCTCGTATTTATTATAATATCCGAATATTAACTTATTTAACATTTAACCACGCTTCGTAATCTCACAAAATTACCTGCAGTACGTTTAAAATACGTATGATAAATATTAAATTATATTTATTGACACTGGTAGGTACCTACGCCGTTTATCCGACGACCAAGGCTGAGTGTCTGGTGTCTGCCGCGCGTATTATGTCACAGACGTAGTCACTTTACGTCACAGTATATCAATTTATGCACACCTACTTACATATGTCTATGTCGCTTTTTACATGAAGTTTTTAACAGACACGCCGGACAGCTAGTGTCTCAACACTTAGATCGTGGTCATGATAGATATATCTGTGAAAGAAAATTGAAACATTTCCAAACTTACGATGAGATCTCGTTTAATATGAAATGTGTTAATGCATGAATGCGATCTGCGACCGCCGATCGGGAGGTCTTGGATTCAAATATCGTATCGGGTTTGTGCCCGGTGTACGGCAAAGGGTTCACCACCTATTCTATAACGGGACGTAAACGTAACTGGAAAGACCTGGGAGGGTAATACATTCCTCTGTCTTGGTCTATGGGAAATACAGGCGTGATTATACGTTTACTTGTGTACCTATGTACCTATGTTACATTGTCATGTACCTATTTCAGACGAAGAAAGAAAATTTGCGCATAGCAAATTTATATTTCTCATTCTGTTACAGAAACTTCCTCTTCATACCATTCATCTTTTATGTGATAACGTAATAAATAATAACGGCCCTAATATATCTAACACTCCAATTAATTATTGTTATCTTTCAAATTTAAACGTGCAAAATAGGAGTATATTAAGATCAAAACAACAAAACATTTTCATCAATTTCCCTCGATCCAAAAGCGTATCAACTCGACAACTTTTAGACAGTTCGCTATCGTGAAGGGATTGAACTGACCATGACGAGAAACTACATTATGATGGACCTAACGGGTGTAAGCGTACTGAAAGGTCCATTTCTACTCACATTATATTACATAAATATAATATGCTACATGACGCAAACAAGCTTGTGACAACTGAAATGATTGAGTAACAGTCGGGTCCTATTCACACTCAGGTTATATCAACATTACAACAACAGGCAGGATCCGATTCCATGACGAACACATGAACTTACATCGGAACAAGCGAAAATTTACATAGACCAAGCAGAAATATACGCCGCATAATCAGAAATATACACGGAACAAGCAGAAATATACACCGAACAAGCAGAAATATACACCGAACATGCAGAAATATACATCGAACATGCAAATGTCAAGCAATTGAACAAAACAGCAACGGTACAACGCTTGTTTTGTTTACGTGAGTGTCAATGTGATTGTGAAGGTTACATCATTTGCGTCCTAATTCGCGTTTCAAATAAGTACCTCGACGTCTAGAGTGCATTGATCGGGTTTTTGTAGATACGTAGGTACCTAATTGAACTGCTACAGTTCACGTGGGATTCGAATTTGGATATCTCTGATGTCTCATCTGACTGTGATCTTGCAAAATGAGAGATTTTTTCCCACCAACCTTTTGCATCCGACATTGAGTTTCATCAAAAAGGTTCCGTCATTCCTGCGTTACGAGAAAACAAACAGAAATTTTCAACACTTCTTCCGCGATACGCTTCAAGTACAGACATGTGACAATTACTAATGTTTTCAAAACGTATATTATTTACAGATATTAATTACCCTTGCTACTGTTTCGTTGTAAGTATACATAAATAAATCTGAATGAGATTACTTTAAGTTTAAACTACTCTCAGACCAAAATTGAACCCTCATTTAGAGTAATTGTCCAGCATGCAATCAACTGTGTAGACGAAATTGTATCGTGCTGTCGAGATTTCGTGCTGTGTCGTGTCCATGAAAAATTGTGAACGATGTCCGAGTGCAACGAAGTTTAACTAGAATTGATACTAATTACCCATAGACAAGAAACAAACAAGAAAAATATTATCTGGTTGTTGAATCTTTGTAAATTAGTCATTGTTTCACAAAATTGGTACCAATGTTGATTTTATTAACTAAAATAAACGGTTTCATTTAAAATTATTAAGTTTCAATGAAATTACTTCATGTTGTCTATTAATTACTTATCTTCATCAATATCCCCTTACATGAGAAGAATATATTAAACCCTTAGATATTTTATTATAATGATATAATTTGTATATGTCGTAGACGGATGTACGAGGGGCGGCTGAAAAGTTTTTAGCCTAAGTACCTTTAATTATTATTAATGCCTCGCGCAATATACCACTAACTGCGGGTGTCATAAGGAGTATATAAG
>DWFO01002095.1:0-14348 GCA_018246595.1 Mimoniades nurscia nurscia | reverse complement strand
AATAGCCAGATACCAAAAAAATCGACAGATTTTTACCGATGAAAATGAAGCAGAGTTGAAAAGATAATATACTTCAGGCTTCAAGTGTCTATTTCGGACTGTCACTCAAAGAAGTTTGAAAAATAGCGTTTCAGCTTGCTGTTTGTAATAAAATGAAGATGCCGAAGTCTTGGGAATCGAGCCACCTTGCTGGTTCCGATTGGTGTACGTCATTTTTAAAAGCGACTCCCTTTTTTGTCATACCATATGGAACATGGATGAATCTGGGGTAGCTATATTGCAAAAATTGACCAAAGTTGTTGCCAAAAAAGGATTCAAGCAAGTTGGTGCTATTAATTCTTCCGAAAGAGGTACACTAGTCACTTTAGCTGCTGTCGATTCGGCGGTTGGCAATTCCGTTCCAATATTCTTTGTCTTTCCAAGGGTTCATTTTAAAGAACATTTCATACGATGGATCAATAGGATGGATGGATACATGGATCAATAGGCTATAAAGAAGACAGTAATCCATCAGGTTGGATGACAGAAGAGCTATTTGTTGATTTCCTAAAACATTTTCATAATCACATTTCCCACCAAAGATAATCACAGTTCTCACCTATCTAATGAAGGCCTAAATTTCCCTAAGGAAAATGGCATAGTTTTGGTTATTCTTTCCTTTCTTAAATAAAGATAAGATGTACAAGATTTTTGGCTCTTTTGATTTTAATAAGTGTATTTATTTATAAGTTCTCCGTAATTTAATATGTGACTACCGACCCCAGGCTCTGTGACAACCATCCCTGACTCGGGGTTAAAAGTCACACTTCTCTTTTTCACAAAAATATAAAATATTTTCTCAACAGATCATTTTACAGAAAAATACTCTAAGCTTTTTGTTATTAGAATAACTACACTAACGATTGGTATACAAATGTCATTTCAAATTGATTAATTTGAAAAGTTAAATCAAAATGAATAAAAAATGAGACTTGTAACCCCGGTCTCCCCTACCGTTATGTAATTTGAACCAACAATATGAATTGTTTTTGTCAGACACAAATATTAGTCTTATCAGTCGTTTTGAAATCAAATAATATAGTGTGTTTGAAATAAATATAAATATGTAGGTACACATATTTTAGCTTCGTTACAAAATTATTTTTTAGTCGGAAAGTTGTCTGTTGACAGAAAAATAATATTCATGGACCTGTTTTTGATAATATTACTGTTGTGTTTGATACGTTGTTATCTATCAGATGTCGTTGAGTTAGGTTACATTTCTAACATAAAACAGATCAGCTTTACGAAAATATGACTAAAATTATCTCACTGAATGTAGCAAATGTATTAAATTAGCTATGCAATTTATAGTTGATCTCCAATATTAATGACTATGAAGTCATTCGAGGCTTTATATGAAATTATAATTGCTTAAATTTCAACATGTTTTCTAGCCATGGAGTAGCATAGCAACAACGTCTTTATTCTACGATTACCTACCTATATATTTTTTTTTGTTATTTAAACTAAGCAAACATAGATATTTAGTCAATCGTTTAAATCATATTAACATTCTGGTTATACGCAAAAAGATTAATCTTAAGGAATAAAGTTCTTTGTCAAAGGTTTATTATCATTATGTTATTGCAATCCACTTCTGGACATAGGCTTCCCATTAGGGGTTGTAGACGGCATGGGTTCAAAGAATGTATGCTTTTTTCGTCCAAACATGGAATATTAGATAGTTAAATAACAAGAGTTAAAGTTGGTTAAAAATATCCCGAAAACAGATTAGCCATTAATCTATGTATGTATATTACTGCGGCACTGGAACGGCGTGGGCGGGTAAGTTTCAAGCCTACCAAAGGTTCAGGACACATAAAAAGCTTGTAGCCAGCCATTGGTTATTATCATATACGAATATTAGCTGTTACCTGTGGACGTGAGAGATTTTCCATAGTAAAAAGCATTGTAAATCTTGATCCGAATTGTAATTGTGTTACCACACCAAGTTAATTTAAAATCTGATAATTTTATTTTTTGCATAATCAGCAACAAATGAACCGACGAACATATCGTGAATTAAGTTTTATTAATCTGCATATACATGTACAATAAAATATCCAATCGAGTAACCGAGGACAGCGTCGACGTACGAGAGAACATTTTATTAACAATTTATCTACGAGTATATGTCCTTAGCACCTTGCACACAGGCGAGTGGTGGATAAACGAACCAAAGCCGGTTCTTGTTAGTATATTTCCTCCTCTGACAGTTCAGAGAGCGGTACGAACCTCGTTTATTGACAAAAGGCTTCCCGTATCTATTGATGATTTTGTACGAACCATTCGACTTGTGACTCGTAGATCTTTCGCTCCTCGATTTCGCAGCCGCTCGGACTATTCCGTGACTTTGGACGGACATCTGAAACTTGGATGAAAATCATGTTTAATTTCCTTTTGCTGATACAATTGTTTTAAAATGAATGTTGTTTGTGTCTGCTTTCAACTCGCACAATTTATGCTGCTGCGGTGTACCCGTATTAAGATACTGTTAAAAAAGAAACAATTTTACTTTAAAAAATCTGTTATTAATAAATTTATTTCTTTATTCTGATAAACCTATATTTGTTCGACGTAAATATAATTGCCTTGTAATTCTTATTTATAAAAATCAAAGTAGTCGTCTTTTTCACGTTAAATACAAGTACCTACATATATCAGAGTCGGGTGAAAGTTAGACGATTATAATGCAACTAACAGGAAAAACAAAAATTATAATTGTTTTTTTAATTTTTCTTCTGATATACTTATTCTATCTACTCTTTATAACAAAAGTAACATTGCTGGGAACGAAATTCGCAAATCAAAATAGGAGATCATTATTTTATAAATAAAAAATAATTAAATAGCCGTGTGACATTTGAATAGTATTTCTTTTTAATAATAAATAAATAATAAATTAATCATTTTAAATTTTAATTGCACCTAGTGAAGCTAACAGGACACTGCTAGAACTACTATGTACACATGTATCAAATTTTCTTTTCCAACATAAACTCAATAATGTACTTTACAAGAGTAGATACATATTTAGTTTATTGTACTTTACAAAAGTACGTGTTGAGTAGATACACAATTAAATAAAAGAACTTAATACCAAAATGTCTACACATATGATACCTATACAAATATTGCAAGGATATCGTTTAATTATGAACAGTTACTTTTAAAGTGCCGTGTCTGAACCCGTTCGGATATCACAGTGCGACGGGCACAAAAACCAAGGCCTTCGCATTGTTTACATTTCGTGTGCAGAGCGTTCACGTATAAAGCCTTGCAGTTGTAGAGTTAGCCGTATTATTATGCTTCCAGGTATCTGATAATGGTCAAGTCTGTATTAAAACTACTATTTAACTTCTACAATACCTTTCATTTACATTTAAAATATTCTTTAAAAAGACACTTTAGATAATGTAAATAAGACACGTAAGAAATGGTGTCGATTAAGAGCCTATAAATGTTGCAATGGCAAAACATTGCGATAATTTCATATTAGGTATAGAATTGTTTAACATTGTAATTGTTCAAAACAAATGTGTAGAGACACTCTCTAGACAAGCGTGCTACATCGCGCTATTGGAAGTTACTGCAGTTGAACACGAACCGTGCCATCACAGTCGTAATTCCCGAAGAGGTAGGCAGCGGTGTGTAGTACACTCCCACGTTTCACCAGTTACGTTTATGTCCCACTATGGTATAGGTGATGAGCCTATTGCCATACACCGGGCACATATCCAGACTTCAAGCTACTATTAACAAATCTAAGTTAGAAAAATCCAATAGTGCTCAACCCGGAATTTGAACTTAGGACTTCTTTATCGGAAATCGCGCTTGCAACCAACACGATCAAGGAGGCAGTGAATACCCGGCTATTTTTAACTTACAAACTGAAAACCTTTGGGATTCTTTTAACTTACTAAATTCATATTCGAACAATTTGGAATTGACCGTACGTATTATATATTAAAAAATATTTTTATTCTATTTATCTATTTTTTTTAATTTTTAAGGTTTTCCTAAGTTTAAACCTGAAAAAACTCATCTGATTTGATATACGATTGTTACATAGTGTTTTAAATAAAGGTAATAAAAAATTAAATAAAAAGGAAAATATCTATTGATACGTGATTTCAAAAAATCTTTTATGGTGATTTAAACAGAAAGCATTATGTTCAAGGCTGTATGCGCTTAATTATCTTTGCCTTCACTGAACGTGCGAAAATTATAAGAGTGTTATGGACAAAAATATATATCCTCCTTCAAATGTCTTACTAAACTCTTTCTTACATTATTGCTTCGTAATTGCTCTTTGCCATTTAATTTTCACTTACTCGTAGCGTATTTTTTATAATCAATTAAATTCATCAATTTGATTGACATAATTGGTAGAATTTTAATCATGAACGATTCCAAAACGGAACATACTGTAATTTATGCCTATTTATGTCATACAGAGTTAAGTATATAAAAAATGTCATTGTCATTTATAGGTTTCTAGTTTCCTATTAATAAACAAGTGATGTCAACTACAGTGGGTTTTAAATAAACAGTACACGGAGCTATTCGGGATAGTGGTGGAGTTTTAAAACCCTCCATTAGTCATCAGAAGCGTGATTAACCAACTTACCCGTCACAGAAGGTCTTAGCCATCTGTGACGGGCAAGTTGCTTAGTCGAAATAAAATTGGCGTCGGACAAGCAAAGGATCATCAAACAAAAAATTCCGCCGATTGGTTTTAACGTAACATCACACCTGAAATCCCCGATTAGGTAGGCAAAGGAGTGTAGTCTAGTTCTACGTTTCATCAATGACCTTTACGTCCCACTATGGAATAGGTCAATATGGTATAGAAAATCGAAGTTAGAAAAAACCAACATTATTAATTTTCTGAAATGGATATCTATGGTATTTTTGTGATACAAAAACGGCTATAGCTATTTGTATAATATAACTTACGAGTACCGGAAACGGATGAATACGGAAAAGTCAAGAAGACATGTTATTAAGGCCCAAAAACGATAAAAGAACAATGTCACTTCGAAGAGTATTTATTTCATTTGACGGAGAATTACACTGTGATGGAAAATCATTTCATGCCAACTTTGCGCAAATGCAAATCTATGGATTATGTCAAATAACGTTCGAAATTTGAGTGTTAATTACATAACTTGGAGGCAGACAATACATGTGAAAAAATTCCAAACCATTCCTCAAATAATATTTTAGCTCTCACTACAATGTTTTCAATGTACAAACGACTAACTTTTACATTTTTATTGTATGTATTTATTGATTTTAGATCTTACACACTTTTATTTTAACCGACTATTTAAGTACTACACTTCAACGTTTTGCAAGCTACATTTACATTCCATCATAGAATAAATAGTCAGTTTATTGCCACAGATCGGCCACTACTAGAAATAGTATTGTTTGTTAATATGCTTTTTGCACCTAGCAAATTTTGTTTTAACAACGGATATTATAATATTATACAGTAAACAATATGGCAGGTTTTATTAACGCCAACAATGACTGGTTTTTGATTAAAACTTTGAGTGAAATTTGGCAACGATAATTAAAATTTTATTTAAGACTTTTCATGAGTTCCAATCCCTATATTGGGCTGGTAGAATGTTCTAGTACAAAATACGAGTATGTTCTTACTTAATACTAGTATGACTGTATTAGGAGGGAAATATTTATGGTTTGGTTATACCTAATCAAATTTAGGAGAATTATTCCCAACAAATATTTTCCTAACTTAAGAATCAATGCAGAAATAATCTTTATTCGCCACAACTCATTTAATTACAAGGTAATGAGCAAACGAGGGGAAATTAATTACTTCAAGTTAATAGTCTAGTCATCGTTAAAAATCTATAATAAAAAATATGTACGTATATATTTTTTTTGGGATTTCAATGTGCTATTGCAGAACTGACGATGCGTTTAATTCGCAGCGAAGGAATTTATGTATGTCAGAAGAAAGTGGCCACTTTTACTTTTGACACGATATGAACAAATGATCGCTGCAAAATTAATAGTAACCGACGAGCACGGATGTATTAATTATAACATTACGAACATGTGATTTGTCATATTTCAATGTCATATTGTAATAAGAAACTGGAAACACAATAAAACGAACCATAGTAATTAAATCAGCGAGTTATTACATGTATTAATTGGCGTTTAATACATCGCAATAAGTCCCACAAAACATATAGAAACACCCAGGGCATAAAGATGGTATTAAAATACATTTGTTCGTTTCAAACTGATGATTTACACTTGTAGATCATAGACAGGAGCTAAAAAACGTTTAGTAATGACAGTATGCAACAAAGAGGACGAAATTGATTCTATAATAGCGTCGGTCTCTACATCTTGTTCTTCCTACGACGTTCTCGTATATAGCTACATTAATTGACACATTAACGTTAACGTGTACCGTGGGAGTGTAATTGGGACTGACAACTATGTATAATCTTGGATTAAAAATAAATCGACCTTACCAGTGACATATAAAAGACGCACAGATATATCCAGGCCATAATAGGACTATTCAATTATTGAACTACTCACTAACATTATAAACGTTGCAGCACCTTTTATACTGAATTAAATTATTATCAGCGTAAAATAAATTCCAATAACTTTATAAAATCAAATTCGACACAATGAATGTGCGCGCGAGACACTGATAACGTTGTTATTTTGACGCAACATGTACCTGGCTGCGCGCCCAAGAGACAACTGCTCGAAAGGCCGGACAACACTCTAATTATCGTACGGCATTATCATTGTGACCACTTAATGAAGAGCTGCGTATTTTATGGTAAGTATCAAGCAATTCCTGCAATTCTTGCCACTAACGACGGGTCTTCAACTTGTGGTAATTGTCGGTTCATGACTAAATGTCGCGTGAAGCAGATATATTCAATGCTATTTTATTTTATTTTATTTATTTGGAAAACTTACAGCTAGTACAAAGCATAACAAACAAATAAGTAAGCATAAGAGAGCCATTTACAAGTTTTCACCTATAATATTAAAGTATAGTAAATGGGGATAACAGAAAGGTCGAAAGATAAACATGGTGCTTGTTAGAAGTTATAAAAAAAATATTTCATAATATTTTATGATTTGCACGTGTAACGAGTGAGGAAGTCGGTTGCCAAGTGACACGAATATTGTAAATTATGAGCTATCGATAGTATTATGTGACTAGAATGGACAATATTTCCAATGAAGTTATTTCTGCAGTTGCTTCGTAACACGTTATTTTTTAATGTTAAGCTGCTTCACCGTTTTTTTATAAAACAAAAGTCTATAATCTATGAAAAAAATTGGCGCGTATTTGATTCAGTTTTTATTAGGAATTAAGTGAAAGTGAAAATAGGAAAAAACGACGTTGTTGTATACCTACAGATTGCGATAAAGAAATACACTGATGAGAAACATATTCCAGCTTTATTATGTTAAGTTCAATTGCCTTGAAATGGTTAAATTTTTTTAATGACTGCTACTCATTCTGCATGCTGCAAAGGCAATCTGTAAAATTTTCAAAATCCAGATAATTTTTGAAATCCACAAACGTTCGCCTTTCTTTAACTATGACCTCTATCGTTATGAAATTTTGCTTTAACTTGGTACTGATATAAATTTTCACTTTATGAATATAAAAATCATGATGATGATGAATATAAAAATTGAGTCCTAATTTACCTATACAATAATACAATCGATTATAGACTGTCAGTGAACAAGGTTGTCCACACACATTGCAGTAAGTAGCGTGGTTGCCTAAAATGGCTGCCAGTTGTCAGACTCAAGACAATACACCTTTACGAGCCAAATACCTGTCATTTTTGTACAGTAGACTCAATTTAAGACCATATGGTCTTGTGATTATAATTATATGAAACAATTATATTTAAATATTTGGCTAAACCACACGTACCTACTAGTTTCAGTGTTAACAGCTCAAACCTATAGAATTACTTAAAATCCCCAAACAAATACGAGAGATTCCAGTGTTACGAATCGATATGGTCTCTCGATAAAGTACAGACAGGTATGTTCCGCCCTACGTCGTATACATTCGATAGTTGACATCGAACAAGCCTGCGGGCACGTAACTCGACACCGGCGCGGCGCTCTCGATTTCAGCGGCCTAGGTGACTGCTCACCACCTCCAGCGCCGGGGCACCGCACCGGTTGTACCTACGTGATGTAACACTATATTCATTAACTATACATTTTCTACCTATCCACCTGACTTGGAAACTGTGCCTGCACACCCGAGGCGTCTGGCTCTAAGTCCAATACTAATTCACCGAGTAATGCTTCAGGGAGCGCGTAGTCCGTGTTACTGATAGGACAAAGATCGGCGTGTTAATGCGTGTAGAGATTACTTGGTAGCCCTTATTTCGAACTTTGAGCGCAAGAGAAGAGAGCAGTGACAACTTTGTGGTTTAGAATTCAGCCCTGAGCTTCGAGGTTCCTGAGTCCAAATACTGGCGTAGGTACTTCTCCAATAAAATGATGTGCGTTTTACGACTTGTTATCATTTCCTGTAACAGCAAAAGAATAAATTGTGAGGAAAGTGGCACATTTTCTTTACCTTTTACCTTCGGCACTACAACCCATTGCTAGACTCCTCTTTGTAACTATGTATTTGGAGCCGTTACGTCTTATCTCTAGACCGCGTTTTCCAAGATATAAACCTTTCATCTTTCTAAACTCTTTAAAACTTTTATAAACCCTCCATATTTCTAATCTTCAACACCATTCTTCCAGAACTTCCTGGATCTTCCTCTAGGTCTATTTGCTGCAGGATCCAGATTCTACACACTTAGAAAATCTTAATAACTGGCAATTAGCAAGCATGGCACACAAATGAGCCACTTGAAAAGAGCCGTGTCCAACAGTAGAAAGTTAAGAGAGTAGAACGTAACTTCACGCCTGTAATCCCCGAAGAGGTAGGCAGAGGAATGCAGGACACTCCCACGTTTCACCGGTTACGTTTACGTCCCACTATGGAATAGATGGTGAGCCTATTGCCATGCATCGGGCATCTATCCAGACTCCGAACCACTACTAGAAAATCTAAATTAGAAGATTTTCTAGTGTTCGACCCGGGAATCGAACCTGGGACCTCCCGATCGGCAGTCGCACTTGCAACAAACACGACCAACGAGGTTGACCAACGACCAAGAGAGTTGAAGTTACGAATTATACCAATTTTTTTTTAATGTACATAAACACTTCAATACATAATGATTTTAATTACATTCACACAGGTACTTATTAAATAAATATAATTAGTGTAACATCCTACTTATTTTTTACCTAGTTACCTACCTAACATAGATTTCATATATGTATTTTAAACAACAATTCAGTTCATATATATGTTATACTATAAAGTAGACAAACAAGGTTAAATACAAATGAGCAATGAAGCCTATGAAGACATATCATGACTCCAATCTACAATGCACTGTTTGAGTTCAGTCATGGATTAGTGGGGCGAAGCGAGAACGGTTCACTACCTATTTTATTTGCTAACCCCAAACCGTACCTTAGATAGAAACGATTATTATTTTACATCTTTACTCAAAAGACCTTACTGGAAAGGCAGATAATACTAATATGTATTTTGTTCGTAATTGTGACATTCTCTGCACTCATGGTTTTCTTTGAAAGTTTTATTGGGTTTATAAATAATTGTAATATATTTTTGAATAGAAACCTTTATAACTGGTATCAACTGGTACATTCCATTAAAACTGTGCAACTAAAGTTTAATTGTTACTCATAGTATGTAGTGGAAACACATTAACGTTTTGTTTTGACTTATTCTGCATTAATATTTATAAACATACATTAAATTCTGTACTGTATGCAAACATCGGCTATAGTGCTTTAAAACTTGTAATTTTATCAATATTATCGCTTTGACGAACATCGCTCTGGCGCCCGCTGTAGAACGAGCGCATTAGACACGTATGTAAAAAGCGAACAAGTACTAATGTTTCATTATTATCTGTGACACACATACCATATAAACAAGTGATCTCCTAAGTTATAAATATAATCGCTATCTCGTAAGGAGCTATTCGATCTGAGACAGCGGCTCTCAACGTATTCGTAACAATTCATTAGTCGCACAATATCAATTTTTTATTCCATGTTTAACATTAGGAACTCTACGTACAATACATGATGCATGTATTGTGTTGCGAAATTTGCGTAGACATTGAATTGTGCGTAATCTACGTAGTTCTTGGAGTAGATTTTGACAACTTTTTTGTTTTTTGTTTGTTAGTTAAAAAAAATATAAATGAAATTAATACAAAATAGAGGTATTTTTATTCATAATTTTGATTGTCGCCTATAGATGTATAACAAAAGTTTTAACGTATGCTATATGTTCTTAACGACTAATGAAAATACACAACTTTGAAAGAAGTGTGGTAAGTTACGAAGTAAGTTACGACGACGCCAAGTTTACCTACCTATATTAAATTGCACTGTCGACTATCTAGTATTTGATAAAAGCGATATTTTAAAGCGTTTAAAGCAGTGACTTATCAAGCATCTATGTATCTTTCACTACATGTGTTCAATAATGTAAAGAAAAGTAATTAATAAACAACATTTTCATATTATTTTATCATGGACACATGGGTAACGTTAATTAATATAGAATTTATCACAAATGTTGTTATATGTTCTGAACTTGAAAGTCTTCCAACTTCTCATTATCTTTATAATTCACCATGATGAGAGTTTTTGACAGTTATTTTTTTAACAGCCATTATTAATCCTAAACATTGTTTTTATAGATATCTAGCACTCGGTGCCCTCTGCCTGTCCCGGACTGCCATGACTGGCGTGATATATATTAATAATTTATTTATTTATTTAATTTTTTTGTTACAAGTTCTTATTATATATTAATTTGCTTGTTTAGTGATAATAATTTAACATAAACAACAAAGAAATCTACAGTAATTATTTTTATTGATACATTTGCCTTCAAACGATTCTAATACTCCAATTATAGTGAACTAACAAAATATTTGAGCGCCACTGCCTTAGTGAAGGCACGCTGCTTGCCTACACGACCTTGTGTCGTTCTGACACAAATCTATGCGTATAACGAACGAAAATCAAATCAAGTAATGAAATGCCATTACAATAATACGAAGTTGAGCAAGTCTGTGTTCTGACTTAAGCAATGGGCTAGCTATGCAGATTTCTGTGTGGATTGTGTGATGAAAGTGGCAAGTCAGTATGCTAATAGGAGATACTGGGCTTGTATATTACCTTGACCCTTCTTGCTGTGAGTGGAGACCAGTTTCAACTGTTGAACGATATATGTATAAGTTGATGATAAAGCTTTAACAATAATGTGCCCACATATGTACTGTTACTGTGTTATTTAGATCTGCTTATAGGGGCCATATATGTCTACGGCCATGATACCCTTAACATCTAGTTATCGCTTATAACATAGAACCCATTTAAAACGCCTTTGCTCTCAATGTTATGTCAATGTAAGTTGTTGCACTTGACAGAAATAAAGATTTGAAGAATTGAAGAAATAAGTGATTCTTGCTAGGTCTTGCTTTTTACTATAGTCCTACTTCTTCTCCACTATATTCCATCTTGCGAAGGAATAGTACTTATTATTGTACGATATATTTTTCTTATCTGTTTTGAATATTTTTTAGCGTCGTTTGCGATAGAGTCTTTAATTTAGACGTCCACCAGCAAACCTTTACAGTCTTCTTCATGTTTATTTTTCTCCTTTCTTTATCTCAACAAGAGTCCAATTACTTCCAACAGTAGAATCATCATTCAACGTCCACAATTTAACACGATCAAGTTAAAAAGATGGTTAGTCATTTTTCTTGTTTTGTTTTCGTTGTCTGTGGAAATATCTAGTAATCGTGACATCTCAATTCGCCGCTCGTGAGGTTCCGAATGATTGCCAGTCGAAAGTGATTCCTCATCTCACAAATAATCGCATTTTATTTTCTCTTCTGTTTATTTTCACACGGCAGTTAATTATGAATCCAATTGCAAGTCATATTGATCATCATAGCCCTAGAGAACCCGTGAATATAACTATTCGCACGCTAAATCACAGCACTGAATTAAGAACAAACAAAATGGTTGTTTTACTAAGAACCTTCTAACAGACGTCGATAACTGACCATTTGATATTTCTAAGTAACTAGGGTTGTTACAATGTACATATTTATACCAATAATTATCCTCATTAACTCTTTTATCGTGCCTCTGTTCAAGACGGGTCCTCTATCTGAATGAGAAGGAATAAGGGCAAAGTCTGTCACACTGGGTAAGTGATGGATGGTAAAATTAACATTCCCTGGAGTACATATGAAAATGCATTGTTTGAGTGTTACTGAATTTTTCAAATTAGAGAATCTATTTAAAATATCTAGAAGTGGCTCGAAGTCTGTATTTGTACCCGGTGTATGCAAAATTTTAGTACAGAAGTATAGTACGACCGGCAACCCTAATGGATAAAATGGCGGTCCAATTACATCTAAGTAACTCGATCGGACCGGTTTGTCCTTTCTGCTTCCTGCAGTCGGCCATATGCATACGATATTTATAGCAAACGCTTATAAATAACACCTGTGAAGGAACATTGTCATCTAATGTATCTACATATATTGAAACGTTATATCAACAAGTAAAGATATTGCGAATAATGCGAATGTTGGTGGATTCAGGAGCCAGGGAAGATCAAAGTTTGACAAAACATGTCATTCGATAGTCTTTGATGGGAGAATCAGAAGTTTTCGTAACCAAGGTACGTTTATGAAGAGTAAAAGACTAACAGGTTTTCATAGTGTCTTACAGAGTTGATTTAAGCCGTTCTCATTCTCAGCGGACACTCGTATGCGACAGTATAATAACAATAGAGGAAAAGATGATGCTGACTAGCCTCAGTGTTCTGAGAGGAAAAGTAAGAGGCAGATGAACTGTTGCTTCATCTATTTCTAATAGACTGATAATATGCTTATACATTTTGAAACGTACCTACTGTTTTTTTATGTGTTTATAGTATCTAAGGCCTGTGAATTTTGTCCGCGCGTCCTGTGCCAACGTATCTGCCTATGATCTTAGCCTATCTAACTTTGAAAGGAGACTCTTGTCTAACAGTGGAACGATAGAAGGGTTGTGATGTCAGTGACGTCCGAATATACCATGCACGTGTTCTAACACCTTGCCTAGACTTTCCTTCCAACTGTAAGTCCAACTTAACATGTGATTCATGTACTTCTACAACAATATCCACGTTCACTTTCTAACTTTCATAGACAATTCCGTTTATCTCTTACATCTGAAGTCATGAACGTACGGAACAATCGTTTTTAATTCGTGTCCACTACCTTCTAAGTATAATCTTGATCTTGTGTTTTAAAAATGCGCAAAAAATTCGCTTAGCATTTAATGTAACGACCTTGTTGGTCCTTCGAGCCGGATCACAATTTCAATCGCCATCAGCTAATCTTTATATCTGTCTAGTCATTTCCTCTCTTAGCACGTAATAAATTAGTTTCATATACCAATTCTCGGAATCTGGACTTAGTGGTCGGTTTATAGCAACGTATTGCATGATGGGCAAGTCCCACGACGTTCACCACGAAGTTCACCACAATTTTATATCGTATTATAACATCGTGGTGAATATTGCACTCTTTTTCATTCTACTTGCAATACAGGTGTGATGCTTTAATGTTATGCATAGACCATTTTTCGTCCGTTACCGTAACTCAAACAAACTTCATTATAAGTCCATAGTCCACACTGTAACACTAATTTCCTAAGCACGGTTTAGTACTCCAAAAGTCATTAAGGCCATGTATACATAGTGACGTAAAACATGAAGCGTTTAAAGAAAGTTTTAATCATCGTCACGGTTCACTTTTCTCTCGTGATATTATTGCCGGCCTAATAATATAGGGCTTAGAAAACCTGGCACCCAAACACGAGACTAGATTCAATTTTCACCCATGACAAATATTTACTGGACAAAGAACAAGTATTTGTTCTGTACCGAGGTAATTATAAAACACATTACTATTAGGTATGTAACACTATTATTTTTAAAATAGGTACCTACACTTGCCGCTTATAAAGCTTTTTTCAAATTCAAATTCAAATTGTTTTATTCATTATAAGGTATATACATACGCTCAATGAAAGTCATGTTTTCGTCATTGTACTTCGGCTTTGTGCGCCCCTCAGGC
>DWFO01002094.1:0-14349 GCA_018246595.1 Mimoniades nurscia nurscia | reverse complement strand
ACAGAACAAATACCTGTGCTCATCACACAAATATTTATTCTGGGTGGGAATTGAACAGGTTCACTAACCACGGCACCAACGGGCCAGTCGATTTGTCAAGTAGTGATTGATAGTATTGGCACTGTTAAAGCTACAAGTAAAAATGTATGATTAAAACGGAATAAGGCGCGGGCAGGGAAGTGGGTACGCGCCAAAAATTGGAGCGTCCCATATATGTATTTACGAGTACGTGCTGGTATTATTTGCTTTTGGCTCACCTGCGCCTTACCGTCGCACTTTTGTACATAGGGATGTCAAATTTGGAACTATTTTCTTTGTATGTTTATTCTGTTTCGTCTTATATATGGTATGTCTTTATCAAGAGGCGTATATGTATTAATGCGTGTAATAATTTTTTTTTTCGATTCGAATACGAGCATGTATGGCTTTGATAAACGAAATATTAATACATATATAAGAGGCTCGATAGTCTGGTGGTTTGAAATTCGAACTTTCACTTCGGGACCCCGGGTTCAAATCCTAGGGCACACCTCTTTACAAAATGTGTGTTTTAAGTTTTAATATCACTAGCTATGAAGGTGAAGGAAAACATCGTGAGGAAACCTGCACACCTTAGAATTCTCATAAAAAAATGTTCTTTAAGTTGTGTGAAGTGTGGCAACCCGCACTTGGCCATCGTGGCAGACTATGGCCTTAACCCTCCCGTTCTCAGAGGAGATCCATGTTCTAAAAGTGAAACGATAATATGGCCAAAAGAAAAATAAGAGGCGTAAGTGGTATATCAGGACCGCAGCTTGTAGAAATCCTTTGTCTCTGTTTACCCGTATGTAATGCAGGCGTGACGTAATGTATGAAATCATTCCAAACTGAACATCTCTTTGCTTGCGACCACTAAGCGCTAAAGTGAAATACCTATTATCCAATCGAATTAAGTAGATATTTTAATATGTGAAGAACGTTAATACAATCAGCGTTTAAATTACTTCTACACCCGGTCACTAATCACATTAGCCAGCGTAATTAATGAATAGAGTTATGTGAGATGTGTTTGGGTGTAAGTTAAAATGTACGCAACGAATTTAGAATATGTACCTACTAGTTTGTGTTTAAATTAGTTCAACCCTAAGTTAAACAAGTGCGCGCCAGTAGATATTGGAAGTTCATAATTTACCTCGATGCAAATAAACGGTCAATTGAATGGGTAGGCCGCGGCGTTGCTGGGCGAGATTAATGATGGCCGAAATGAAATATTTATTGGCGTCGGGAATTTTATCGCCACATCACGTGACATCCGGCGCGGTGGTAGCTCGGGGTGGCGGGTGTTGAGGGAGGGGCGGGGTTGGTGGCGGTGGTGGTGGTAATTGTTCGGGTAACACTTCGCACCGTCATCAATCGTCTTGCTGCTATGCCGCTACAGTATATGGGCTGACAGATAAGGGCTTTTTTATTTTTGGTTTTTCAAATGACGACTTGGTTCACGATAGGTACGCGATGCAACTTAGTAAAGGGAAGTTTAATGTTGGTTATATTAAAAGTACGTTGTCTTTGTTATGTAAGACTTATAATATGCGGTATCGAGAATTTATTATGTAAAGCCTAAGTTACATGTAGTAATATTGTATTTAAAATCATCTGTCATCACATACAAATATAAATTGTATTGCCTCTATCGACTCTCCTTTGTATATGTATAATATATGTATATTGGTTAACACGAAATTACTAATAGATTGATCGAGGTTATGCAGGCATGGTCTCAGCTGAACGCTACACGCTCTAAGTTTAATGGGAAAACTCCAATCGTCGTACGGGTTAGTTTCAAAAATAAACTCTACGTACACAAAAGGAACAAAATTAACATCGTCGATGGACTCTTGAATGTAGAGCAGTGCGATGTAGAGAACTTGCGCGGTCGGACAAGTTAATTATAGTGGTCATTTTATTATGGATACATTACGCCTGTAATGTTTAGGTATGTATGTATGGGCCTGTGTATGGGCCTGTAATGTTTACGTAACATTACACCTGTAATGTTTAGGTAGCCACTGGAGTGCAGTTCACTCTCACGTTTCACCGATGACGGCTATTAACAATTACGTACATAAACAACCGGCTGTGTTCATATACGGCCCCCACCTTGGATGGAATAGCAGCGAGCCTATTGCCTCACACCGGACACAAATCTTAACATCGAGGCTACAAATTTTAATTTGAAAAACCCAATATCACTTTTCGCTACCCGGGGATCGAACCCAGAACCTTTTGATCAGCAGACGCGTTTGGTACCACTCAACCAACAAAGCAGTCATTTAGATAATTTAAATATGTATTAATTATTGACTGACTGACTGCCTCGTTGGTCGTGTTGGTTGCAATTGCTACTGCCGATCGAGAGGTTCTGGGTTCTATTGCCAGGTCGGGCACTACAATTTTTTTCTAAATTAGATTTTCTAGCAGTGACTCGGAGTCTAAATATATGTGCCCAGTGTGTGGCAATAATCTAACCACTTATTCCATAGTGGGACTTAAACGTAACTGATGGAACTACAAGGAGTGTTCTACATTCCTCTGCCTACCTCTTCGGGTATTACAGGCGTGATGTTACGTATTAATTATTTTTTATCATTCAGATTATGATCGGAATGAACTGATTTTTAAGTAAATACAGTGTTAGTTTATCCCTTGTAAAACAATAGTTACGTATTAATTATTTTTATCATTCAGGTTATGATCGGAATGAACTGATTTTTAAGTAAATATATACAGTGTTAGTTTATCCCTTGTAAAACAATAGTCCGTATAACCCAATTCACATCGTCATAACAGGATGCTCGTATATTAAGTGTGCACAGTGCATAGAATTGTCGTGAGTGTGTGACATAAAATACTATCCATTAAGCTCCACCAATTCGCGCGTTTAATATTTATTCCGCGAGACGTGGAATACAAGCGTGCGAGAAATAAGAGCTTAAGAAATAAGATATTCGAATACGGAATTCGTTGTGTTATTGTATATGGAAACGTTGCGCCACGTATCAAATATTTCCGAATTTTCCCCGCCGTGACGTCCTCGGGCTGTATGTCACGCTATTCCCTAATATAGTTCGCTAGGAGACAAATATTCACTGGATAAATTCGAGGGACGCGTTCAAACCGTCACGTTTCGTTGAGCGTAAAGCGTTTAGAATTAGAAAGAAAGAAAGAAATGTATTTCAGTCCCATCTGTTAAATTTTATTGTGAATTAGCTGTTGTTGTTATTATAGGGTATTATTATTATACATGTATTGATTTATTTATTATTTATTGTTGTCCATTAAGGGTAGACTTAATGCCAATTGGCATTTTCTACTAGTCAACCAGTCAATTATTATTATTATTAATTTCCAAAAAAATACTAGCGATGCTATATTGTATATTATAGTTAAATATATAATAGGATATTAATAATAGAATATCCATTTATATAGCTATATACAGATTATCGGTTTAAATTTTAGCATCTTATTCTCGATTACCGAGCGTTCTGATCTCGGAATGTTATCTCTAACTTTACGAAATTAAATATGTTTGAACAGTTATGTATCGTTGTATGTAATTGTAAAGATTGAATAAGACAGGTATTTTTATCGACGAGCTATGCCAGATACCGAGGAGTTCTACAAATACTTAATGTCTTAATAGTACGAGTAGGATGGTTTAGTATATTTGCGAAAATTGTTTAGTTGTTGAGTTGTCGGTTGACAGCCCGTCTGCCCATCGAGTGGTGCTGGGTTCGAATACCGAGTCACGGTGCATCGACTTTTCTAATTTAAATTTTCTAGTAGAAATTTTTAGTAGTGCCTCGGAGTGTGGTGGAATACGCTATCCACCTATTTCATAGTGCGATGTAAACGTAACTGCTGAAACGTGAAAGTGTACTACACTCCTCTGCCTACAATCGCGGGGATCACAGGTGTGATGTTACGTCTTTTTTGTTTAGTTACTCTTCAACAACAGACAGTAAAATTCGCTCCGTGAATCACCAGTCATTCACAAACCGCGTTGCTTTCATAGAAGATTATATTTGTCACAACAAACATTGTTTGCAGTTACATCAAAGGTGCGTAAAACAAATTGTGACGAATTCGCTTGCTATGTATGCGATCGAGTCTGACTTGACGTCTCATCACCACACGTACACCGATAACTTGAAGACTCTCTCCCTCTCTCTCTTTCCCTCCTTCTCTCTCTCTGATCTTTAAACGAAAATGTTAATTGCGTTCGCACATATTTGAGTTGTGTAAGCGTTATGGAATATGTATAAAGTGTACTTATTCGGTGTCGATTGAATTATGTTTTCTAAGATATTGATGAACGTAGGAGTAGGACGGGTCTGTAAGGTCGGAGACAGCTAGTATTCAGCGCTCCGTATAAAAAGGAGCATAAGTCGCCCTTGTACCTGTCTGACGGTGGTCTTACGACCTGAAGAAGACAGCGGGCTACTGCTGGATTCGAAAAGCCCAAGATCGGGAGGCTTAAGTTGTGCAGTGGAACTCCTAAGACTATAATTTATCCTCTTCGATCGCAGACACATCTCGGAGGAGACTTATTACGGTCGTTATAATTATATATTCCTTTTCTATAAATTCTTCAAATATAAAACAATAGAGTAAATTAGAATAATATTCAGTCTTTTAGATATTTGGTGTTTTGTGTGTTTTAACGTATGAACTAGGCCGACATTTCCTTCATACCTATAAAGGACCCAATAAAAATTCCGAGGTGTTTGAAATATTTATAGCAATACTTGCATAGAGTGTTGTTTTGCGTTCCGTCCGTCACATTGAATCGAAATGGCGCTTAGTGTGTAATTACACGATAAAATCCGAACAGTAGGCGCCGCTCCTCGTCACGCGATCTCGCGCTGCGTCCGTGTGTTCGTCGGAATATTTCTTAGAACGATCGCACTTTACTCCGCTGTTGCGTGCTATAAATATTTGGTTTCCTATGTATACCAACAGGCACTTGACCAGCGTGGCAGACAATGACTTCAATCCATCTTACAATGAGAGGAAACGCACGTTCAACAGTGGAACGATGGAAATATGATGATGATGATACAGATGTATCACTAAGCTCAGTATTGGATGTATTACAGACGTATCAAACACGAAGATATGAGACAGGTTGAGAGAAATAGATAAAATTTATACATTTTTCTTCTGTCATCAAATATTTGTTGGTAAAGGTTGGTGTGAGCTCACGTTTTCTGCGCACGTGTAAGATGTGTAATGAATTTCTTTCGAGGTGTTTTAGGGGTGTTGCGTTTTGAATAAAGGCGCCAAAAAAACCTTGCCCTTGATGCATGCAACGTATAGGCAACTTCTCTGATAGTTACATATGTCTACACGCGACGGTGACCATTTCTCATTAGTCACGTTGGATAAAAAAGAGGACCGCTTCTTTGCATCGTTGCATTGACAATATGTAGACATGACTTAGAGGTAAAAAAGAGTCAGCTGTTCACATTGAAACAAATGTATCGTGTGTCGAGCTTCTTAATTTTCTTAATACTATGACCGATCAATAGTTCATACTTTTTTTTTAATTTATTTTTAGGACTTTGTCGCTGGGCGACCACATCGTCCTGTAAGAATATGAAATCATACAAATACGACACAAGACAGAATCAAATGTGCCTTAATTCGTATTTAATCCTAAATCGGCCAATTTGAACAGTAAACTGGCCTCCTCTAACGTCGGTGAAGCCAGAATACTGTTCAAATAGCCGAGCTTCTCGTCCCAAAGTGCAAATTACGAAATACATCATTTCGAACACATTCCAATAGTATGTGCGTTACATCCTCAATGACTCCACACTCGTTACAATTTGGTGACGGGATTTTTTTCATTAAAAACGCGAATTTATTTGACGGAATATGTCCGGAACGTAGTCTAAGCGCCGTTCTCAAGCCCTTTGTTTTTAAAAGCGTGTTATCAAACCATGGATATTGTACTATTTGAGGCTGGATAGTCCGATACCAAATCCCCTTCTCACAAGATCTTCTATCAAAGTACTCCTTCCATGCATCCTTGCAGAGTTTCTTAACGATTTTAATATGGTCTGAATAAAAAGGTAGTACGTTTAGAGGAATGCCGTCTACGATGGCTTGTTTAGCTAGCAAATCTACCTCCTCGTTATTTTTGATCTGAATATGGGCTGGGATCCACTGAAAGACTACTTTTTTATGGCATGCTTTCAAAGTTAATATCGATTCCAATATACTATAGGCAATCGGTATACCTCTCACGGAAGAGGAACAACGAGCCAAATGTTGCAATGAACTTTTTGAATCAGTCAAAATGACAAATTTGTCGAAATTAATGGAATCGATATACGCCAGAGCTTCCGCTATGGCGATCATTTCTGTGTGCATAATAGATATATCACAATCAATCCTAAATTTTATACCATAACCTACTTGCGGGTCTAAAAACGCTGCACCAGATCCAGATTTATCTTTGGATCCGTCTGTAAAAATGTAATACCAACCTTCATATTCTTGATTAATAAAGCTAGTACAAACTGTTTTTAGAACATATTTATTATACGTCCGCTTAGCACAATCAATTTGTGGAATACGATCTGATATAGTATGTTGTACATCAATATTACTGACCCAAGTGTCCATCGAAAACATCTCAAGTAGACGACTATCATGTATAGAAAAAGAATCGAAATAATTTTGGAAGTAACTAAGTAAAGGAAATGTTTTATTAGACCAGAATCGGACGTTGGTAAATAATGCTAACTCTTGTAATAAATTAATAATCATATTATTAGCAATTGATTTAGATTTTAACCAAAATTTTCCTGCTAAATATTTCCTCCGAAATTGAAGAGGCGGTAGACACAGTTCGTTTTCCATCACGTGTATTGGAGTACTTCGAATAAAGCCACCAATTACACGTAGGGCTTGGTTCTGAACCCTGTCCAACTTAGTTAAATTTGTTTGACAGCTATTGCCATACAGATAGCTGGCGTAGTCAATTCTACTCCGAATCATGGAAATATAAAGCCGTCTCAAATGTTTTTGATGGACACCCCAGCCTGGACCTGAAAGAACTTTCAGAAGATTTATGTATTTAGACACTTTATTAATGGTTTCGGAAATATGTTTACCCCACCTCACGGCACTATCCAACCACAAGCCAAGGTACTTAATGCAATGAACTATAGGAAAAGGGTGATTATTAAATCTAAACTCAGGTGGAGATCTACAACCACCTTTCTTAAATATGCATAATTTGCTCTTCGTGACAGAGATGTCCAGACCTATTTTACTTAAAAGTAAATTTAAAACCGTGCAAGCAAATTGAAGCTCTCTAAATGTAGAATACACACTATCTTTTGATATGTATAATACAAAATCATCAGCATATTGGGATATGTCAACGTTTTGAATGTTTTTACAAATACTGGAAGTGGCAACGTTAAATAGCAGTGGAGACAAAGGATCTCCCTGTGCCAGTCCAACACCTGTACGTCTACATGTTTGGTATCCATCCACTGATATATTTAAATGTCTATCTTTCAAGTACGACCATAAATACAAACATATATTCGATCCTACTCCTACTTGGTCTAAAATATGTAATAAACTTCTAATGTCAACATTATTATATGCATTTTCAATGTCAATAAAACATGCAGTTGTAACTAAATCTTTTGAAAAGCCAATTTGAATTTTAGTCACTAATCGTGTTAAATTATCAAAACATGACCTAGTTTTACGAAATCCTACCATATGCTCAGAAAAAAAACTTTGTTTCTCAAAAAACCATTCTAATCTCTTATTTAAGATGGAGTGAAAGATTTTACACATACATGAAATTAGTGAGATCGGTCTAAATGCACCTTGACTGTCTGTGTTCCTACCCGGTTTAAGAATAGGAATTATTTTAATCTGTCGCCACTGTTCAGGAACATATCCAGATTGCAAAAAAATATTATACAGTTTGACCAACAGTTGCTTGCCTATACGCGGCAGGTGGTTAATCATGGAAAATGATATATCATCACTGCCTGGTGCTGTATCAGTTTTCTTCACTGAGTTTTCTAATTCCTGCACAGTAATTTCAGCATCTAAGGTGGTATTAATAGAACTGAATTGCGGTTGAGGTGGACTTGCGTAGTCAGGGGTTAATGAGTTGAGCAATTTTTCTGCAAAATTTTTATCTATGCTCCGGCTATCCGTATTTGTATGATGACCCTTCATCCATCGCATTTTACGCCACATGTGTGGTACTATTTATTTCGATTTGATGTATGACTTAAAGTATAACATAAGTTACATTAAAACGCATCTTTGTATTTACAAAAGTGTATTGACCTATAGTGTCGTTCGATTGGCACCTTTTTTATTTCCTTTATAACTGATCTTAGTCTAAACAAGGGTTATCTTTCTTTTCTCACAGAGCCTTTAAGAAGCTGAAATTAGATTATCAAACTTCCTTGTGCTTGCGAATGTAGCATACCATGTTCTCTATTTATAGTTCTACTTAAATTATGTACCTACATAATATTAAAATCTAAGAATGATATGTGAAACACACTCAATTTACATTTCGTTTGTACTGTTATTTTGAAACAATAATTTATGTTTATGGTAAAATCCTCTTCATTATTTTATTCCGTGTTAATTTGGGGTTAACCTCGCGGTACGGATGCTCTTTCTGCGGTCGCATTTATTTGCAAACGGTAATGTTTTGGTAAATTATACTTTTCATTGTAGATCTTCTAACAATTACATGTAATTGTTTGTTACATATATAATTAAGCTCCTTCCCCTCGATTGTTATGAAATGTTGCCTAATAATGTAAGAAATATTGAAAAACGAAGTTATTATAAACATGATATATTATTTGAATGTACGATAGTTTAATTACTTTTTCGAGTTTCAAGAAACTCGTTACTACAAGTCTCGTGTATAATTTTCTCTGATACTAAATATCAGAGAAAATTTCTGTATTCGAACGTATCAAAAGCTATAACTTGATAGAACGTTGTTTTGTACATTATAAATGGCAGTACACATATTGTGACTAAAATACATATTAGCATAGTGCATAGCATAGCACATTGTGGGTACAATATACTGTTATGAAAGCAATGTCAAGACCTACCTATATTTCTGTTATTAGTTTTCTACCTACCTATCGTAGAGAAATTGATTATAATACTACAATTATAAAAGGATCTTGTTCGCAATATTTAAAATAACTGTAATTTCATTTGTCTTTCATTGTACTCCCGCGAATTCTAGCTCAGAAATGTTGGCAATTCTACTTTGTATTACTGTATGGAGCAATGAGTCCGTCGAAAATAATAATCTCGGTAGAAGAGTATTTTATTTGAATAACAACAATGTTTCTAATTTATTGAATTCTATTAACAATGGAAACGAAGGATTTAATGAATAAATGTTGTCAGAGAATTTTTGAATAATTCTTTGTGCTGTTAAAACAATAGTTGAAGTAGTGTCTGTTTTATAGAATAGAAATTCTATAGAGTTATATTTGTTATGTAGCGGCGCGCTACTTACTGAAATATGAGCGCGCGCCTCACATGGAATATGTTGAACACGCATAACACACGAGCATCGAAGATAGTAAACAATAATAGACTACGTCATATGCGCCATACTGAACTGGCCAATCAGAGGACGCATCCTGAATCACGATATCGAAGTTTCATAGAATCAAAGTACATATAGAAGACCTGAAGTTAACATAAGCACCGCGGTCCCCAGGCAGCGACATCGCCTGGCGGGAGATCTTCCCTTTTCCTCCACATATATATCTGGATAATTCAGACACGTGAAACACAAAAAACGAAAGAATAATTTAAAGAATATTTTTGTTTTTCACTATTTCACGTTTTTTGCATAATATAATGAAAACCAAGAGATTCTTTACTATGGTTTAGAAAATAACTAACAATAAAATTTCTGTTTCCTGCTATATTCTCGCGAATATAACCAAATATAACTATGAAGTCGTCTCCAGATAAAAATCAATAAATGGTAGTCCAGATAGTAAATAGTAATATTTTACAATCTATTTATTTTATTTTCTGATCCTCGATAACAATGTATACAATTGTTTCGCAACTTCACTCGAAAAATATGATCATAGACGGATTAAGATAGACATTATATAATCATTTATTAACATAAACACTTAAAACAATAAAACAGCATACACAAGTAGCATCTGTGTATTTTTTTATATCAAAATAAAATGTATCCTTGTAATTATATAAGCATTGATATGAACACTATTGAATCAAAGTATGTTTTACGATTACATGTGTAGTAACGGAAGAGAGATAAATAAGACTTAAGAGAGACTATACACAGTACCAAGTATTGGATCACAACTGAATATTAAATTAAACGAAAAAAACAGCGGAATATTACTGAATTCAAAAGACACAGCACGGGAGGAGTATCGACGATTGTGAAAGACCAATTAAATTAATTAATGAGCCGCTGTTTCAACATATTTCGCTATATACGAGTACATATAACTCTATCTGTGAGTTTGTTAAAAATTCTACATATCCATTATAACCTTAATATATTCGCAGTCAAAGATTTGGGGAACGATGACGTTACTTGAAAAATGCCTGTTACTTGAAAATTGATAATAGTAAATGCAAGAAACTAACTTTATGTTCTTGTAAGGAAAATCGGTTAGCATGATTACGCTGAGTATTAGGAGGGGTAACTGCTA
This sequence comes from Mimoniades nurscia nurscia, assembly GCA_018246595.1. Classification (NCBI taxonomy): domain Eukaryota; kingdom Metazoa; phylum Arthropoda; class Insecta; order Lepidoptera; family Hesperiidae; genus Mimoniades; species Mimoniades nurscia. Next base: position 3,571 of record DWFO01002094.1, on the reverse strand, counting down.
ATACTTACAATGCCGAGACGAAGATGGGCAAAAGTACTATTTTTGGACCAATCCAATGTAGTATATGCAAATGAAGGTTTCGTAACTGGCATTTTATTTACAGCATACAGTTTCATTTATGTCGTCTATTATTATGTAGATGATTTTAGTGTTTCGTACTGATCTGTAATCTTTACCCGCGAGTATAGTCCAAAAATAGTAATGCAAATAAAATGGACCAAGCGTTATGAATTCCATCGTCAATTTTGCAGTTGAAGATCTTGTGATCGAACTCAGGATTGCTATATAGCATATAATAATTTATGTCTTCAATTTAATGGCCAAGTACATGAAATTAGTATTTAATATGGGATGGAATTAATACAATTATGGCCTTTAAAGGTTGAGAAAAAGAAAAGGGTCTCATTCTAAGAGCAGAACTTTGTACCTACAATTATGGAACTATGAGAGGGTTAGGTAAGTAATGATGGAATGAAAACATATTTTTATAAGAGCAAGATGTACCTAATACAAACAGATGCAAGGAAAAATAATTTCATAAACAAGTGGCAAGAATTGTTATGTTCCATCAATAATCATATTCCGTGAAATTGCGTTTTGTTTTTAAATCCGGATTAAAGGATTATGATTTAGATTAAGAGTAATTCTGATTAATAAAATTCTTCGATTAAATTCGCCGATAACAGACAGAAGTTGTGGGGTTCAATAATTGTATCATCGAAATATTTTATGACTGCTGCGATTCCTTATCGAACAGTTAATGCGCTCATACATTTGTATTAATCCATCGAAATTTGGACATAATCGTGGTTCATTGTCACAAGTTACATTTATGCAGTCATTTATCATTAATATATTTATCTTTCCGCTATTAGCACTGATGTTCTCTCAGAATAAGAAGGGTTCAGACCAGTCTGACTCGCCTGCCACGTGGAGGTGGACAGATTTGTGCGCCTTAGACAACATTATGAAAATCTCTAAGGTTCATTCATGCAGGGACAGAGGCATATCCTTAAGAATTTCCAAAAAACGGAGTGCGCCTCCCTAGGAAGGTGTAAAGAGGTATCCAGATTGATCTAATAATATTCAAGAATCTAAAGAAAAATCCAAATGAATTTTAAATTAATATTATAGACTTGAATCAAGAGTATTTGTGCAATCGTATATATGTTGATATCTATAGTAACTTGAGAAAAGGCAGTGGGATTTCAGGAATCAAATTCACATAATTAACGTTCAGGAGTGAATGATTTTTTTATTTTAAAAAATGCTACTTTCTTATTTGCTTTGTCCCTGGATAAACCAGTTTATCGTACCCGGCTATCAGAAGTTTCCAATCAATACGAATCAATCAAAAATCTATCACTTCATTTATCCGATTATAGTTTTAATCCCCAAGTTTATCCACACGAAAATGTATATACTAGCTGTGGACAAACGTCGTGTTTCTTGTAAATCATGAGACCTGTTTGACGATTCAGTTAGATATTTTTTTCAATCCGTTTGAATCTTTCTTCGACAGGTATGCCAATCAGTCAGACGGGTTTCAAACGGGCTTGTGATTTTTAAAATTATTTGAATCCTTTCTAAAATGTCCGACCTTGGACAGTTTTCTTTGTTGTTTACAACTTCCAATTAAATTTAACTGCTGTTTCTTGTACGTTTTGACCTAGTCACATTTAGCTTTTACAGGTATGTACTCAATAATATGCGACGAGTAAATGGGCCAGTGATGCCAGACCAGTTCCTTTGTATGTTTTTGCTTACCTTAATGGCAATCAAAGGTATTTTAATAAATAAAATGTTTACTTATTAGAGGAAGTTAATAACTACAATAACATTATTATTCACGAGTGCCGTTAAATCACAAATATTTACTCAGTGACTCGTATTTATCATATTATAAATTATCTAATCCCTCGTCTAATCCTCGTTTCCTTGATGTTAGTATTAATTTTGATAATTTATACTCAGACAATAAAATTTTGGGAGTTTGACACTGCATTCTTTTGTATTCCTATATGGAATTGTGCGCATTGATAACACAAGATAAGTTAGGCCCACGCAGAACTTCCGAAAACTGATACGCTACGTCTGACCATGATTTTAATCTCTTAATCCGAATCTTTAATAAAAGCCACTCATTCATATTTGGCTATTTATTTTCGTGACAAAAATGTGCTTCGCCGAACGCGGTGGTAATATCGAAGTAAAATGCTTTGTGTGAAAGAGTACAATGGTATTAAAATGAGAAAGGGCATATTCCGATGGTTCGGGCATATTGAAGGAATATCAGAACAAAATAAAACAAAACTTGCCTATCTTGACAAAATAGATCAGGTTCTGAATGATTTTATTAATGAGTTGTCAGAATTCTCAAACTGTTTGGATACAGTGATGAATATAGAAGAAGCCCGTCACGTTTATAAAGAGAGTAATATATAAGAGACCTGCCGTTATGAATTAATAATAATGGCAATTTTTAGGCGAACAATACGTTCACCTGATTTTGGATAAAGTTTTGAAATATTTCGTCACTATCAGTTTTCAAATTGAATTTCCAATTTTAAACGTTCAAATACGAAACATTTCACTTATGTCGATCACTTATATCGAGAAAAAGCCCGTTCACTATGGGCCTTAAAGAGTCCTTAGTGATAAAGACAGATAGATGTTCCATTTTTACGAAGTCTATGTAAATAAAGCATTCAAATCACTAATGCTGTTTTCAGTACAATAATTTTGTAAATTATAAAACAGGCGATTTTACTATAATTGTTATCAGAAAACATGATTAAAATTTGCAACATGCAATGCAGGTGTTGATTGATGAGTGATAATATTTTTTTATAAGTGCATCCTGTATTGGTAGAAGCGGAACCTCCTGGTACGCATTCATTTTGCGATAACGCTCTAGTTCACCGGGAGACCAATATGTTGATGAACCAAGGATGATGATGTTCATTGGAAGGTATAATTTTACTTAATTGGCAATTTACTATTGGCACTAAATTATATACATTATATACTATTGGCGTAAAACTTTGAACACAATAGATTTGAATTTATAGACGAGATCTTAACTTTCCTACATCTCATTAATAACATTGAAACTTTGCCGAAATTTCAATTAACTTGATTAGATAAGATTATAATGATTCTTAATCTAATAATCCTTCAATATCTTGATATTGGCTTTTATATTACAAATTTGAATTCTACTTTAATTTAGTCTCATCACACAAGCATTGCGCATCGCTACGGAACGACAAGATGACGAACGTATTTTTAACAGACTTCAAATTAATAATTATAAAAGAAATGAAATAATAGCTCATTGTACTAATTTTGAGAAATATTTCTGAATACTGTAAATGAATGCTGTTACAATTGTATTTAAATATTTTATTGCCTGCTTAACTGCCTCGTTGATCGTGTTGGTTGCAAGTGCGACTGCCGAACGGGAGGTCCTGAGTTCGATTACCGGGTCGGATACTACTAAATTTTCTAATTTAGATTTTCTAGTAGTGGCTCGGAGTCTGGATATGTGCCCGGTGTATGGCAATAGGCT
>DWFO01002093.1:0-14350 GCA_018246595.1 Mimoniades nurscia nurscia | reverse complement strand
ATGATGATATTTGTGTTTGCATTCTGCCATTGCAAAAAACCATTATGATTTTCGTGAATATTTGAAGAGGGAATAAATTCGCTGTCATAGTTTATTACGAGACTGAATATAATAATAAAACAACGATAGGGTGACAAACTAGCAGTTGGGAGACCCTGCGGGACACTAGTTATAGGCGCAATAATGCGGACTAGAATGTCTATAAATCTGGCGCACATACAATATAGTGATACAAAGGAACCTCATTTTTGGCAACAGACTGTCTTAATGGTTTGTGTTTTATATGGATGTACATATTATATTATACGTTGCATATTGTTTTATTTGCGGCTTTCATATAAAAATAAATATAAGAGTTCTTCTATTACAATAATCTGCCATGTATTTGGTGTGTATGGAGATGGTGTGTCTCTCAAAGTAAAAGAGTATAAGTATTTATTCAAATTTATTTATTTACTGCATTGTGTAGCTCCATGCTTTAAGTAATAATTTTCTATGAGTACACTGGACAAGTGTTATGGACAAATTATGAAAATCATCTTTTTTTTCACTGGCAACTATTATCATTCGGCAAGGTTTTTAAGAGTTTCCGTATTTTGGAATCTCATTAGATTTTCTTCTCTAAGGCGCCAATAGCCTGTCATTCATCATTTAGCCGGCGTGGCTAACTACAGAATAACCCTAAATTTCTGAGGAGATCCTAGAGGAGTCTAACAAAATTTTTGGTACCTAATGTTAATAATTAGTGTGTTATGGAATGGAATGTTTAATAAGCCGTGAGAATCGTGGCAGCGATTACGAATATGTACATTTAATGGATATCTCTTCAGACACAAAATCCGTAGTTAGTTAATACATATTATCACACTCTATTGATATATACAGATATAGACTAACTTGGATAGATTGAGGTAATAAAATACAGTGCAGTGTAAATATCCGGGGCATGAACGAAAGACAAATCAATATGATGGAAAGGTACAATCAATGTGGCGAGAATCCTCTTACGAGTAAAGGGACGGATATCACCCATTCAACACAGCTTAGTCCGATATTATTACTTCCACTACAGTGGAGTTGGATAATGGATTAATATGTGTTTCGCGCTGGACTTGGTAAATAATATTAATAATTTTATGGTGTTTCAACTTTACGAATGATATTAAGCCTATTCTATTAGTGATCGAAAATCAAATTCAAGGAACATCTCTAACAGTTTCGTACTGCAATATGCATAATTCTATCTATATAGTATTTAAGTGTAAAGTGTTACTTATTTTTCGATGAATGAATTAATTGATTGCCTTGTGGGTCGTGTTGGTTGCAAACGCGACCTTTCGAGAGGACCTGGGCTCAAATCCCGGGTCGGGCTCAATTGGATTTTTCTAAGTTACATTTTTTAGTAGTGTGTAAGGGTCTGGGTATGTTATTTTTCTCACCTGATCAGTACACTCTAGTTCTGTATATATTTTATCCACTCCTGGACCTGCTTGACAATATTGCAATAGGAGGTAAGCAGTGCTAATTTACAACATTTAATATAAGAACTCTGTTCAGAATCGCTTGAAAAAAATTGTTTTTTTAATGCATTTCTTCCTCGTTAAATTAATTTTAAATTTACGCGCCACCAGTAATTATGAGTGTGTCGAGGGTAGCGGTAAATTTGTTACAAACATATCAAGTTTCTTTTACATTTGTCATTGCTGTTGGTTCTACCATCTTCTTTGTGTTCGCTGTTACACCTATAAAATACAGTGCTTTTATTTTAATTCCTTGAAAGACCTAGAAATATTGTACGGGAACTGTACTGTATAGAGTGACTGATTTATTGTTTTACTGTAATTTCATTAAAATAAGGTCGTAGTACATATATAATATATTAAAAGAAATATATAGATAAACGTTTGTCACCCTACAACTAGCTACGTGTCAAACGGCGATTTGACACGTCGACTTAAAACGTCACCGATAAGCACGCGCGACATTATGTGTCTCAAGACAATGTCACTACAGCCCGTCGTATCAAACGTGATTCCTAATCGAATATGTCGATAGACAGCTTGACACCTTGCAGCCTGAAAGCTTTGAAGCAAACCCTGAGTGACTAAGTTTGTTCTAAACTAGCAAATAATAATTTATTGTAATGCAATTTGGAAATTTGTGGAACGTAAAGGCAAGCTTTTTAAATTTTTTTTTGTAACATTCCCATGCAGGAACTTCAATTATAAAGCGCAAATAAAAAAAGTTCAATAGCAATGGTATAGAATTGGTTGTCGTCCTCTATCATGTCTTGAATGCTATAAGAAAGAACGAGACAGCATATGTTTGCACATATCAGCATTCAAAGTGCTGTTGTTAATCATTCTGTGTTGCAAGAAAAAGTTATCTTTCATCTATAAATAAGTTTCTTCGCCTGTCGTTTACCAACTCTGTATCAGAACACTACCTAACGTTACCCATAAAAGGAGTGCGCAGTGATAAGTTAAGTTTAAAGGTGTAAATTTGCCTCCAAATTGCAATATTCCTTTGAGGACATTAAAATATATTTCCCATTGCTAATAATTTAATAATCTGCTCGGCAACTGACAAGGAAGTGGAAGAAATCGATGGTAACTTAATTGAGAGTACGAAATTGGGGAAAATTTTAATTTAACCATTTCTGCTTACAATCTATAAAGGAATCATTTTGTTATGTTGTAGAGGTAACAATGAAGCATACTCAGGACAACAGCTTCATCACTATCATCACCACCACCCGTCTTTCTAAATCTACTGGTGGATACAGGCCTCCCAGACGGGTGTTTGTCTATAATCCTTACATTGGACATGTGGGTAGGCCATCCCAGACCACGGTTGCTTGCATCGCCTACGGTGCTTTCTCCGGCGGCCTGGGAATGTAGCTGGGCTACGACCATACTGCAGTCTATCAGCGCCGGATATAGTCACCTCTTACAACTCCCTGGTATCCTATCCTGTCATGGGAAGAAGTATTCTTACTCCGCCCCGATACAGCCAACTACTTGTAAATGGCAAATGCAGTCCAGAACTATTTTATGCAGTGTCAGAAAGCACAGATACTGTATGTAGTGCCTATTATATAAAACTATTGGAGGTTATTGCCGCTTGCCACTTGAGATTTTCTTACTAGTAAAGGACCTACCTGAAAATAATTAATGGACACAGTTGGCCAGAACGTTCTTGAACTTAATCACTGCTGCTCTGAGCCGAAATTAGACGAAAAACGAATTTTGAATGTAAACGCGATTAATTCTACAGTTTTTAATTAACTTTTCTTCGCCTTCGAAGTGATCAAGTTAAACGAGGTTCTCGTTGCGAAGCATCTTAGGAGGTGTTAAATTTTCTGGGTAGTTTCATAACGATTACCTTAAAGGCGGAACTTTTTTCTGGAATGATATTCGACGTTGCAAAGCATTTGTTATTATTACATATAAAATAATTTAAAGAAAATTTCTACGCAGAACCAGCACAGAAATAATTTTTGATCTTAAACGAGAACGCGCTTCTTATCCTGTTCCAGAAGATCTGAGATTGGGATATCTGATAGTCAAATAGTCCCCTGTAATGCTTTTCATACTGTTATCATTAAAACTTTAATTCGTGATTTTAGTTAATATTATTTTAAGTGCCTAAAAGTGTCTATAAATTTGAGCAAGTGCCGTCATTTAACCTTCTTGCACCACTTGCTCTGCTGCTCATAGGCGGCCAGGGCATTAAGCTATACCTAGGAAGACTACACCATGCCACGATCTACCGGTATTATCATTAGTATTATTGGGGAGTATGAAAGGAGCCTGCTCGAGCGGCGAATATGACTGATAAAGTATGAACATACCCTACCCGGCGCACCCTGGACATTGCGACTAATCCTTTCACCACGATAGCTGATTACTCAGCATCAGCTGTCGACTCGACAAAGAAGAAGATTAGTATTATTATATTGAAATTGCCACTATTATCATACTACCACGAAAGGCGGCAAAAACGTCTACATGTCTCTTTATAAAACCATTAACGAGCTCACGTATAAAGCCAGTTATAAAATGCTCTCTAAAAGTATTTTATGATATCTCAACGTTGCAAATTAACGGGAAAATCAAAAGTGTATAAAGAGAGGGGAAAAGTAAAATAAAAATCACAGGTCAGAAGCGAGGAAACCGTAAATAAAGCAAGGAAAAAGGTGGCATAACGACCTATACAAAGTTTTATTACATCCCAAGATTTTATCTTTGTTTTGCTATCTCCGATTACTAAAGGCCCTGTTTCAGTTATAAATATAAGCGTTAAGAGATAACAAGAAATTGTTTGAAATTATTTTATCTGTTATATCAGTGGACGACGTCATATAGCAAACGATTTCTGGTCTGGTTTTACGAGTACTGCTGACAAATCCTAAAAGATGTTTTTGTTCGAAGATACGTATGTTGAGTAGTTGGTTCCGTATGCATGACCACAGCCATTACTCTGAGGAGGTTGTCTGAAACAGTAAACCGTGGCTGTAGAACCTTATATGCTCTCGAGTAGCAAAATGAAGGTGACAATTATGGATTGTGGCTATAACAATGCGAAGAACGGTTACGCTTCGTATTATTCGTACCCAGACCGATTGTTTTGAAATAGCAAAATCGTCTTTGCATAACAGCAAAACTAAAATGTGAAAATAGAAACAGTTTCAAAGGTTACTCGGCGAAATCGGCTTATAAGTATTTTGTCATGAATATTTTCACTTTGATCTAAAGCTGATCATGTTGTCATAACATTTGATCTTATATTTTATATACATGATTTGTTAGAAGCGTTTCTTACCATATCTTTTGGTAGATTGAACAAATATCTACTTAAATGATTTTTACATAGGTGATCAAGTTTTGTATTTGCAAACATATGGCAAGTTGGTAAAAAAGCAGAATATACGAGTACATATTTGGAATAATTAGAAATTCTTCAGTATTTTTTTGTTTTTTATTTGGGTTCTATCAACAAATAATATTAAAAGGGTGGCTAACCACTGTCTTCACTATTTTTAAATTTACTATTTATATGTTACTAAAACAATAATACTAAAGACTCCATTCCACGACCATTCACCATGTTGAGATGTGTTTCTACCTGTTAGTCCATAAAGCAGCTTTACTGTCTGTTAAACCTAACAGACAGTGTTCCGATTTCGGCGTATCTGTGGTTTCAGTGTTCACTCCTGCAGTAGTTTCTTCGACGTATGAGCGAAACGGTCGACGCACCTATGCTAACAACTGAGCCCGTCTACAAATTCAATATGTTTCATATGCATGTAGGTACAGAATACTGACCTAACAGCAGCTGAATTGCATAACCGTATATTATATTAATAAAATGAAAGCATTTACGGAATCGATTCATACTTCCTCCTTTGTGCCTACTTAGTTGGCGTATTAAATTAAAGAGCGCTCAGGTGACGTGGGTCGTAGCTGAGGAATAATTTGGAAAACTTTCGAAGTCTTGGAAAATGGCAATAAAAATAATTGTTCGCGTACGGTACGCAAGTACGCAAGGGACGCATTTTTTTATGTTTTAGAAATCACAAAGGGATATACAAAGCACTTAAAGCTACATGTCTTAAACATACAATATCATACAAAGGCAATTCTAGTATTATTGTACTTGTAATTAGTGCCACTGGATGTCAGAATAATTAAGAACAAAAATTTTGGGAAAAACTAATTATGGCAAAGCGGGATATTTTGTTTTCTCTTTTAAGTTTATCTTTGGCAAAAGATCGCACGAGCACTAATAGCAATTAGCAATATTTATTCAAACAATATTAGTATAAGTAATATTCGTCCATAATATATTGCTAGCTAACTGAAATTTATAAGATTGATTAGGTACTTAAACAGACTTAAGAGGCTATTGATGTAAATGAGGCTATTCATATATTATGAAAACTAAAAAGGTTGTAATATAATTCACAAAGGACCCATAATACATAAATATTATGTACATACTTTGTTTAATGAAATATGCAAAAGTTTACATTTATTAATTCTTTATTGTACAATACAATAGGCAATTAAACGGGCATTCTCCACCAGTCAACTCTTGGAGAATAGTGACAAAAATAGAAAAAAATAGTAGCAGATGCAACAGAATACAAAAGTAATAACAATGATCTAATCAATAATAATTATATAAGAATAAATACACATGAAGAAAAATATATAAAATATTATTATTTAGCGAATATTACTTTTAATGCATATTTAAAATCTTGGTTTTTCATTTTTTCCATTGGTGTTTGACAGCATAATTATTATTACACATAAGCCACATGGCCATCATTATCGTCACCCAATGATCAAGAAAAGTGTCAGGGGTAGTGTAGGGGAGTGAGGAAGAGTGTAGGGGAGGCTTGTACGAGTATGAGGAACAGTGGTCTCCTCATATCGGCTTTACCTTATCCCTTACCTTACCCTGGACTAAGCAAGAGATTAAAGTAATCATGTTTATGAAGTGTAAGGCGCGTTTTTCGAATTAAGAGAATGATAGTATGCAGTTATCTATTAACATTAAGTAATAAAACACGACGATTTTCTTTTATGTTTTATGGAATTTCTTCTAACATTACGTAATAGATATACAATATACAACCGATTTGCTTTTCATAGTTCAACGGCTTTTCCATCGACGTAGCTAGGTAAGTAGGTCAACGGTGCGTTCCGCTGGAGATCCCGGAGTCTTCCTATTAACGCTGAGGAAGGCGAAGGCAAAGAGAGAAATTACTGCACTTCTCTGTCTACCCTTTCCGGGAAATACGAGCGTGGTTTATGCTACTTACACAGAGAGCGGTTATGGGCGCGCTGCCAAGTATCCACATTTACAATGTCTAGACGAATCTTAGGCAGTTATAGAGCGTTCTGTTGTTAACGCGGATCATTTGCGCATCGGAATCAGGTCGCTCGGTCGCCTTGGCACTGTACATTTAAATATAATATTATCTTTTACCCTTTTTTATTATATCTCGGATAGGTATTCAATAACATTTTAGCTGCTTTGGGGGCAACAGCTGATTCACGGTGCCTGCTACGCGTGTGTATTTGTTGACAAATATGCCAAGAGCATAATAAACGTATAAATAATAAAAGTTTCAGTATCAAAGTGCATTACATAAACCGATAATTGATTTTCTAGATAGCGTTACTGTTTTGTTTCCTTCTGATTTGTATATGATCTGAACGAAATTCTGACGATACCGGTCGAGGTTTATGAACTATAATTAAAATTAAAGTGTTGTCCAGTGGGGCACGCTGCCAAGTGTCGACATACTTGTGTGTCTAGACGCGAGTCGAGCATTTATAACGCGTATTATTGTTAACGCGTAACGCACGAGTAATTCGTCGGCCCGGAATTAGCTAGTTTGTTTGCCTCTGCACTCTTCACTTACTTTGTGTCTATTAACACAAACAGTGAAACAAAAAACACAGTCATTCTAATTAGGATTGAATTTTGAAACTTTTTCTTGTAATTTGATTTATATTTTTGATGTAATAGATTGTAAGAAAAAAGTAACATCACGCCTGAAATCCCCGAAGAGGTAGGCAGAGGAATGTAGAACACTCCCACGTTCCACCAGTTACTTTTGCGTCCCACTATGGAATAGGCGGTAAGCCTGTTGCCATACACCGGGCACATATCCAGACTCCGAGCCATGACTAGAAAATCTAAATTAGAAAATTTAGTAGTGCCCGACCGAATCGAACTCAGGACCTCCCGTTCGGCAGCGCACTCGCAACCAGCACGGTTAAGGAGGCAGTCTGAATTTTATTTTTTAAGGATGATTGGTATACTCAAATATGTACAAGTATGTATAAACCCAGTTATATAAACCCATATAAACCCAGTAAACCAACATAACTGGTAAATGTTTTGTGTTCAAAGTCCCTAGCAAAATTTCATAAAACGGGGACTGCCGTCGATACGACGTTCCGCAAGTAAAAAAATATCGGCTCATCTGACAAAAAACAATAATATTTAATTCTTTATATTAATTATATGTAGGTATGCAGAGATGTAAACGCAAAATGTAGAGAAAACAAATAAGTATATAATAATTACCGAAAAAAGTCGGGGTCAATGTTTCCTAGTATTACTTTTTTTGTCTTTAGTACCTATCCGTTTGAGATATTGGCTGGTCTTTTGCGGGAATATGCAGAGTTGTCACTTTCGAATTGTTGAGACCTTCCCTTTGGAGTTTCAGTACTGTCACGATCCGATTAATCTCACTTAGTTTCAGTAACCTTACTTTGATGTCTGTATTAGATAAAAGTCCCGTTGCGTATAAAATGTTATATTTCAGCTAAAAGCTTCTTCCTCTCATTTTATAGGTTACTTTATAGATGTTATTTCGCACCTACTACAATATTTAATTGGCAACAAGAGCAGTCAAGGTGCCTGAATTTAATGACACTTTTTTCAATTTCGTAAATCAAATACCATTTTCATTGAGATTCACCTGTTGAGACACTCGATTGGCTATCCTCGATTTAATTGATTTAGTAAGGAACTGGAGATGCAATTTGAATTTCCGGTAAATTGATATGTTTGAGCCAATTACTCCAATATCTTGTAGGGCAGTTGTCTTTATAATTAACTAAAACCCGAAGGGGTTATTCGTGAATATTTTGAAAATCAGTCCGTTTTTTATTAAAATATAATTAAGAGCTTTTTTGCAACTACCTGCTGATACGTTTTGACGCAAGCGAGGTGATCAAAATCGGCCTATTGCAGTTAGTGAACTGTGTTTTTTTCTGTGATTGAATAGAAAAAATATTTTTTTATATTTTATATAAATATTTGTATTTATTGAAATGCCTTGTTAAATATTTTATAATGCTTTAAAATTGACACGAATGAATTACGTGTTGCGGATTGATTCGACAACATTGAAAAAAATCCATACTATTATAGCGTCGTTTGGACGATAGTATTATTCAACAAACAGGTATTGTGTACGATTTGCAAAACGTAACAATATTAAAGTTACTTATTCCTCTTTTAACGCATTTGTAAGCATTTACGTGCCAACGAACTGTTTTTAATGAATGCTTGTGATTTTAATGTTTTTTTATTAAATGCATTTCTATTCTACGTTATTAAGTTATTCTACATCACTAAGTAAATTCATTATACGCTTCATGGAGTTATTAAAAATTAACGGCTGAGTTATTTCCTGCCTTGCCTTGCCTTGTCTGAAATATCCAGCTGAAATTAAAATAAAGGCGATTTAAAATAAGCGTAGTTATATTCTTCATGAGATTTACTGTCAGTAGCGCTTGTAATTTTAAGGCGTTGTACCCTACTAAAGGAGTGGTAGTCTAGTGGCTTAGTATGTAGTCCTTCCTAGTCCGCGTGTTTTTCGTTGCAATCTTAGTGCGCCGTTCTTTACGACCTATTTGCGTTTTAACATCGAATATCACTCGCTGCAACGTTGAAAAAAAAACATCACGAGGAAATCTTTCAATTGTCTACAATGTTCTTAGTATGTGAATTTTTTCAAATCGCACCGCACAATCGTGGTCACTATACCATAAATCGATTCATTCTTATAGGAAACACGTGAACAAAAGTGGAGCATTAAACGGGGTAATGACGATGATACGTTGGCATATATACTAAATAATAGGATAAATTAAAGGATACAGATATATGTATATGTATGTATATATTTATATATGTTTGGTATGTGTATGTATTGATATTTATATATATTTCAAAATGTTTCCTTTGTTTCAAAGGATCTTTTGAGCCGTACGCTATGGTTAGTAGCGTGTACTAAAAGCCGTGACGTCTTGCCAACAACTTTTGAACTGTTAAAACACTTCCGATACACGGATCGCCAAAGAATAAATAAATGATAATATCTTGGAACAAGTCATGGACAGCTAGCAGATCTCAAAACAGCCATGGACTTGAATAAAATACCACGGGCTATGCCTATTGAGGGGATAATAGAAAAACTATTCCAAGACAAAGTTATACTTGACAGTAACTTAATTTTTATAGGCGGAACGCGGGGACTATCATATATGTTATGTACCCCTGTAATTGCCAAAGAGTTAGGCAGAGTGCAGTATATTCGCACGTCTCGCCAGTTACGTTTACGTGACACAACGGAATAGGCGTGAGCCTATTGTTATACTCCGGGCATAAATCCAAAGTCCGAGCCACTACTAGAGTCACATAGTTTGCATAGTAAATGCGGTAAGCTTGGACCATAGTCTAACAGCTACCCTCGCGTTGATGGACAAAGTAACGATTTGTTGTCCAATCTGTCTGCTCTTCCGTCATTTGCAAGGCTTAACTGACTTCACTACTGAAAAATCTAAATTGGAAAAATCTAATAGTGCACGACCCGGTATTTGAACTCAGGACCTCTCGATCGGCAGTCGCGCTTGCAACCAACACGACCAACGAGGCAGGCATTGTTAACTGACGGTGTTAGGATTAAGTACCAATAAGTACAATATCAGTTATATGGCTATATTTTATCTTTTATCTCGCCTCCATAATATATGATTTTTCAGATACAATATCATAGATTAATAGGTATAAGTCGTTACAATGTAATTAAATATAAATATTATTTATGATCTTAATACGATATCACAATAACGCTACGGATTCGTGCCTCGTTATATTATTGTTAGCTTTTACTTATTGGATATCCAGAATTTGCGAGGCCATTGTTAGGTAATGTCTAAATTAGCAATATACGGATTCCGTACGTGCTTGTAATAAAACGTAGAAGAGATTTTATAAGGGGAACGAATAATATTGATTGCTGCCATAAACAGTCCAATGTACCTAATCTATATATGTGACCGTAAAGTTGTATAAGAAATAAGGAAACCACAAAGAATAATAGAAGAAGAAAAGTAAAGAGCGCCGCTGCGCGACGAGACCACCATAAAAACCTACATAAAATGAAAAAAATGAAATGATAAAACATAATAATGATAATATAATCCGTAAACGTAATTGGACTCCAAAAGGACATAAAAATTATGATATTATTACACATGAAACGTGTACATTTTCAATTTATGTATGTTATATGAAGTATATTACAAACAAAAAATATACATTTAAGTGACGAATGCCGATAATTATTTATCTGGGCTCCGGAATTGTGGCGCTAACGGTCACTATAGACGAGCGGTTGTAACTGCCGGCGATTCAACATTAGAACATTAGTATTGTTAGCAAAGTATAAATAAATATTTCATCAACATTATGGCGAGGTACAATCCACGGTAATTTTAATTTTCGTTGTATCACCATTAACAGAATTAAAGCAATAAGCGTTTGGGCATCAGTTTTCGAAATTAAATACGCTACCGAATTTACAAACTGATGTCACGGGTAGCACTGATCCTTAGATCGGTTGTTGTTAATTTTTTTGTTGTTTTTATTTTCTTCGTATTTTTTTGCAGCCCGTGTGTATCATACAGCAATAGCCGCGGTTTGACGTGAAAAATGAAAAGATCATAGCCCTAGGATCATAGGCACTGAAACGCGAGTGATATATTATCCCAATTTAAACAATCCCCAGTCGGCTTTTCGAGGGGTGAGCGCACATTTTTTTGCCAATTCCTGCTTTGAGAGGTACATAAACCTTCTAAGTGTTGTTATGTTGGGTTAGTTTGTAATGCCTGATTACAACATCTTGTAGTAAGTTAAGTTTTGGAGATTGTTTTTGATAATTAAATGTTATAAGTTCAGACGTTGTAGCAGATTCCAAACGATTCGTAAGTTTAAGTAACGCCGACCGCGGCCTGTACTTGCATGAGTGACTCTAGCAGTCACTCATGCAAGTACAGGCTTGTACATGCAAGTACAAACTTTTTTCGCTTTGTTCTATGTTTCAGAGGATACATTATATTCATTATCAGCATATTGCATAGGGCTAGGGATTGCAGAGGGCATGTTATAAAGTTAATCTTGTTTATCATTGTGAGTTAATAATTATTAAGGTTCCTTAGGATATAAAACATCGGAGGGACGCGGACGGGTTGATTACTTATTCAATCTCTGCCAGATTGAACTTTTGTAGATCTTTATGCTCCAGGCCTTTTGCAGCCGTGGGAGAGCCCCACTTCCAGTAATGAGGCATGAAAAGTATTGCAGACAATAAAATAACTGTCTTTGCCTATACTGGAAAAGTTTGATAGAGTACGGTTCTGATATGTTCCAGTTACTCGTACAGGGTACTTAGTTCGAGAACAATTTTATGTGTCTGGATCAAGGTGACGACAATGCAACATGAGCAGTGCAGAATTCCCTGGTTGAGTACGTAAACTCGTATCCAACACTAGGACTATAATTATCTTATTACAGCCCTAGTGTTGGATACGAGTTTCCTCTCAGGGTTGCATTATTAGTCTATTTAGTAGGTACATTTGTTTCTATTGGCAGAAAACTTTCCGACATAAATATTATTTTGTGAGAAACAAAAGAAAGTATTATTATACGAAAAAAAAATATTGTTCGAAATTTTAATCATCAAAACAAAAACGACAGGTGCGAAACGTAAAATAAAAGTCATCTAATACACAGGACTCTCTACAATCCTATTGGTAACAATTGTTTTTAACAGAACAGTTTTTTACATTATCAAATATTACCTACTAATGAGCAGTAATTATTTATTATTTACTGGTTAAGATTTAATATTTAAATGAAGTCTTGAAACGATTTATTCAAGCGCTCTTTTTGTGAAATCGGAAATTGTCAGCCGTTGATGTCAGGCACGAGAATAAATTTCGATGAAAATATTACTCATGGCTAGCTGTTTACGCAATATGGCACCATTCTAAATGTATAGTTCTTTACCCGGTACAGAAAATATATAAAGCAGATATATATTGCATTTTCCTGGAAGCGTTACAGCTTTTAACAATTATTCGATTCAACATTATTTAGAGTAATCGATTAACTCTGGTCAAGACATGCCCGTATCTGTTCTGCATACATGACAGCATCTGTTCCACACTCTGTATTTCCATGTCATTAATTAATGAATGTATTCACACTTTGAGTCTCATACGAGTAGACCACGGATATGAAGTATGCTACAGGGCCAACGTTACCTTATCATTGAGCCTAATATCAGATATCGAATTTTGTACAATTTATGTGGCTTATTTATGTTAATTGGATACATTTCATAATTCGCGTGATATGACATTGAATACGAATCTATTCGATTCTAATTTCGATATTGTGTAACATACGAGTAACATGGGTAATCTAAACGGGTTTAAGACTATTACAGTACCTACTGTTGAACATTAGATGTTAGTATTTCACAAATCATCGCTGCGAAAGTTCGTGACATAACAATGATTATTACGAAATAATTTGAAGAGCTCTTGGAAACAGCTAACAATCTGTGAGGTGGTAAAGACAGTGGGCTATCGTTATGATCTTTACATAGTAGTTGTTCAGCTGAAATACGTCCGTAACTTGTAGAGCGGTTTATAACTTTTGATCAGTTGACCAGTGAATAACTATACTGATCGAGGTTAGAGCATGTACAGTCGAGTAGGTGTAATTTTTAGCTCTGCTTTTTACAGTAGGTAGAACTTAGAGATGATTTTAACAATATATTACGTACAAGTTGCTTAGGATACTATTCTTTCACTTAGTTTAATAGTTTCGATTGAATCGCATACATTTCTACATACGAATCTGTAAACTTATAAATAAAACAATGATTAAGAATATTGATAAAGAAAAAGTTGTTAAAGAATATTGATCTTTGCTTTAATATCTTTATAACATCCTCTACGACGTATGAAGTCTGCCAAATACTGAAAGGGCATAATCCAAATACTGAAGTATTTGGATTATGGCCTTAACCTTTCTCATTCTGTGCCGTGATCACCCGTATGTAGAAATGGAAAAGTGATTTAAGAATGGATGGTTCGTGTGTTATTAGACTTTAACATCAGCTTAATTTTTTTATGCCATGAATTTATTGTATTTTTTGCGAGGCAAAATAGCTCACACACGTCTATCAATACACGGTATTAGTCATGATATTATTATAAGGGTGAAATTGTTGCGATCAACATAATGTTAAAAATACAACCAAATTAAAAAGAATGCAGTCCTGTAGAATGCGATGATAATGTTGTAACGAAATATGATAGGAAACATGCTCCGAGATCTGTCTGTGAGAATGTATCGGGCCTGAAGCTGGTGGAAATTGTTATATAAAATATATGGTCTTATATAAAATAGGCGTGACCATTATGTACATGTAATCATCATCATCAATCTATTGTAGTCCACA
>DWFO01002092.1:0-14350 GCA_018246595.1 Mimoniades nurscia nurscia | reverse complement strand
AAGGGAGACATACTTTTTCGAGGCATTCCAGCTTAGTCCTCAGGGGTAGCGGCGCATCTGTGGTCGACCTGAGATAGAAATGTAATCTTATCCGGGGTTAATTACAAATGTCTATGGGCGGCAGTGCCCACTTACCATCAGGTGGTCTGCATGCTCGTCTGTTACTTACTGCTACAAAAAAATAGGTCCCGTGTTCAAATCCTGGTTCGGTGGGCAGTATTAAATTTTTCTAACTTAGATTTTCCAATTGTGGCTCGGAGTCTAGATACATGCTCGGTGCATGGCAATAGGCTCACCATCTGTTCCATTGTGGAACTGGTGAATCGTACTATACTCCTCTGCCTAACATTTCAGGGATTATAGGTGTGATGGCACGTTATTATGTTACGTTACGGTACGATATTATTTTTTATGAAAAACAAATATTGATTTTATTAATAAGTTTATTATTGATTTTATTATTAAGTTCATTATTTAATATATAAATAATCTTATTAATAAACTTTAACTACGCTACACGGAGAGAGCTATGCGTCTCTCGACGGTCTCGTCGCCGAAGTCGTCGTGTCAGCTGATCGGTCTACATCTCTCCATCACAGCGTGTAAACGGGGCGCACGTCCAGCCCAGCAGCACAGGCCACGCTCTGCCTGACGCGCGATCAGATCGACGTATGTGAAGTATTTCCAACATACTATTATTATCACGTATGTATGTATGTACAGTTGTAGCGGACCATACAGCTGTTGCATGATTATCACCCACCAAAGTTAAGATTCGAAACAGGGACAAGGATTTCGTCTGTCCTCATTGGGGTAGTTTGGTCGGGGACACTTCGCGCCTACCACAAGCTTTGGAGAGAGCCATGCCCAGAAGCTTATTAAACTCTTCCAAGAAAAACCTTCGATCGCTCTTGATCAAGCGATTCTCAGAGCACACTCCCAGAGCAGACACAATTATCAGAAATGAAGAAACGACGAAAATGATTAATGTATCCATCCATCAAATTTTGGAAATCCACGGGATTTATGTCTAGTAGATCTTCCTCAATCGACGCCTCGTCTTCTGGGCCTGAGCTTTAAAATCCAGCTGTATAAACAATTTAACTCCTCATAAATATTAGTATAAAAAAAGAGCGAGAGTAGAGGAAGAGTTCTATGTTTTAATGTCCTTCCTTCCGTTCCTTCAAGAGTTTCATGTTTTAATGTCCCTAAGAAACGTACCTACCAGGCGCGCTAGTTCAACTTTATTTGCGATCGCCCGTACCAAACGTCATTATGCTCGTAACGCTTTTGGTTAATGGAATACAGAAATGTTACAATAAGAAATTTAATACTATTGACATTTTTCATACGAGTAAGGAATGTTTATAAAAACTGGAGTATAAGGTCATGAGTGATTCCCAAATTAAAAGTGAAAATATGTTAAATAACGACAAGCCTCCGAAACTGGAGTGCGTGTAGGAAGAGAGCGATGTAAGTAGAACAAGCCCCAGATCTGTAAGGACAGAGATATTTGGCACTCTGTGCTCTCTGTCTACGCCGCGACGGACCTGGCGTGATGATACATCAATGATAAATTATGATGAGACGTCAGCGCCCATTATATCACTTTAATATAGCCTGTGCTGTGCGGTATATAACGTAAAAGAGCAGGTAGAAATCTTTTTTATACTGGGAAATATATAATGTACTTACAAACACTTATGTAAATAAACTTTGCCGACAGCCTCCATGGCACTAAAAAAAACAGATCTATGAACATAGTCCGTGGAGTATCAAATTTTGACCAATTATGAGTCGATATAGAAACGATACCTTTTTACAAAAAATGCAGGTAGAGAGCGGCCGCCGGCAGAGCGGCTCTAGTTCTGCCGCGGCACCCGCGGACGGACTTCTGTAATAAATAATCAAATATCTCGTTTAACCGATTATCTTTTCTACGTAACAATATGGCATAACATCACGCCTTTATTTCCACGGAGGGGTACCGCAGGAGTATAGTACGTTTACATACCTATGTTTCAGTGTAACACAAGTGTATTACTTGTAGCAGTTTTATTTCACCGTTCCCAGTGTTCCGAAATGTAGAACGATAATATTCATAATCTATCATTGATTCGTTTTGAGAAGCATTTTGTGGCATATATTCAAATCAAAATGACTACGGACAGTTTAAACCTTAGAATTACATCAAATCATTTCCAAACGTCTATATGTAATCTGCATGTAATCTGCAATTAGGCTTTTTGACATACTCGAGCTTAACGAATTTCTTGACATACTCTAGCTTAACGAATTACTTGAATTTACAAACTGACAAACTTACCACGTCGTTTGGTAGTTTGTTATAAAATCGTATACTTCGACAGTTTATGAAGCCTAATAGTGTGCACTGCAAGTTTATTTTTATTTCTTTAATGTAATTGATGGAGATCACTGTTCTTCTTAAATTTACTAAAAATTTTGTGAATATACATCACGTTATCACAGTAACTATCATCAGTTATCACAGTAACAGTTATGTTACTGTCTCTGAATGTGTTACTTAGTGACTCCCTTGGCCCCATTATATAGATATATCGAATAGAACGTTTCTGGAACACAAACATGGAGTCAATATCAGCGGCACTGCCCCAAAGGAATACCTACACCGTATGACATGATGCTATGAAAGTAGCTGAAATAAAGTAGACGCGCGGTGTCAACATCGGTGCGTTGACGAATTTTTTTAACAGCATAAACTGCCAGATAACGTTTCTATATTTGCATTGCAGCTTGGCATCCAATATAATACCTAGAAAAACAGTCTTATTGACCAATTCTAGTTCCTCATTGCTCATCACGACCCTGGTTTTTACTTGCTTTATATTTTTAGTAAAGAATCTTATACATTTGTTTTTACTCCTATTCAATAGTAAATTATTAGCGCTAAACGAGTGTAGTATCTTAGAGAGAGGAATGTTTACATCGACAATTACCGACTGTCGTCTTTTTACTTTAAAAACTAAAGATTTATCATTTGGAAATAACACCATCTCACAGGTATCCCCTAAAAGATGGGGTAAGTCATAAATGTACAAAAGGAACAGAAAAGGGCCCAAAATAGAACCTTGGGGTACCCCCATAGCTACAGCTGACCCATGAGATAATTTCCCATTGACATACACTTTTTGAATCCTATCACTTAGGTAAGAAGTGAGAAGATTCAGAGCCATACTTTACTTTACTACTTTTTTTAATACTTTTGAATGTAATAATATTTGCGTGCCCGAACGTAGTCACCATATCATCATCAGCCAACTTCAGTTGCTGGACGCAGGTCGCCCCTGAGGAGTTTTTACTCATAATCCCCACGTTGGGCCAGCGGCGTTCATGGCATGCATGATATCTTCGCATCCGCAGTATCAATCATAATTAGCCACAGTGAAAACATATACTTTATAACAGATATGTAGCAGGAACGTTTCTACCTACTAAAAGGGGAATTTAATTGAACGTCTACTCGTTACCTCGAAAATTATAAGAAAAAATTGAAATAAAAGGATACTATTATTACTTGCGCATTTCTTATTTATTTCTTATGATAATCTTCTATATCCTGGTGAATAGTTATTATTCATTCACATAGAGTGGAGCCGTAGAATGGTGTCGGAGATGGGCGTGACCGTCTGAGCTTGCCTTCAAACTAAACGTAACATCACGCCTGTAATCTCCGAAGAAATAGGTGTATGTCTATAAGCTCACCACCTGTTCCATAGTGGGTCGTAAACGTAACTGGTGAAACGTGGAATGATACTGCATTCCTTTGCCTACCTTTTTGGGAATTACAGACGTGATGTTGCGTTACGTATATGTTAATTTTTTATCTTGAATGATTCTTGAATGATCATCTTATTCCTAGACGTTCCCACTTTAAAAATCGATCACTCGCTGCAACAACTCACAGGCGCGCGTGTGACGTACATATGTATGTAGTGTATTGGTCCTCTATGTAGCCCGCCACGTGAACGAATTCTGATTCCGGCGTTGAAGACTTTCATGTTGACATATTGAATTAAGCTAAGGGCTAGGTTTCAGCATAATATAGCTCCCGTGGCTTTGTACAAGGCGGTTTACCGTACAAAACTTTCTTATAAATATTTTTTTATATTCTATAGGTGTATGGCTCTTGCGCAGTAACTAAGCCGAACACTTGGGTAACTAAAACCAAGCCGAATAAGACTCGGTACTCGGATACTCAGTTAATACATATTTGCTTAATTTACTTACAATTTAATATCTGAGCAGTTGTACACGAAATACAGCAATAGGAATTTATTAAATTTCCTTTAATATAGCTATACTAAATTAGCTCCAATTTATTTAAGTATTGATTTAATAATAACGTATTATCGTATTCAGAATATGTGCCACAACTAAATGTTCGATGCGAAAATGTATCGCACATTGCCTTGCTATCACTTTAGCATATATGTATATAATTCTTCCATTTAGAGGTTTAGCTACATTGTTACGAAGTTGGTAACTGCCGAAAATTAATTATAAAGCCTTTATTAAAACCATTTCGCTGTTACAAATCTATTCTCGGAATCACAATGTGTTTACTTAATATTTAGAATATAAAACGTACTTTAAAAATGCATATCATCAGCAATGTATCATCATTCATCATAGGTACATACAGTGGTAACAAATCGAAGATCACAAATTGATACCTCTATTGTAAGAAGAGGTGTTTATTATAATTCTCTATTCTAATACAGGTATCCTTTATAATATTTCATTGATTCTTTATCTAATATTTAATTGAGTAATTATTACCATTGCAAAATAAAAATCACGTTAACATACGTGACACGGACGATCCGCAAAATGTAATATCTTAGTCACATTAAAACGTATGAATATAATGGAAGCCTCCTCTCATCCGCGGAAGCAGTCGATGACATTACGATGAGACGTGGCGCAGTCGGCGGTGTACGGCTCACCGGGCTCACCGGGCTCACCGCGCTCACCGGGCTCACTCACCCGCTGTCGCAACTCCGACATGAAAATACCACTCGCTCGCAAATGAAAACGTTGATACCCAAAAATTAATTGACGTCCCTCAACACAATAAGTGTACGCCCACCCCTGTGAAATAAAATTATGAAGTACGCGAAACGCTTCAGAAATTAATTTACATTGGAGCGCGGTCGCACAAATATTATCTTATATTTCGATTACTGAGGCCACTCGCTCGGACACTGGTCGTCCTGGCGTGTGCTCTTATTTAAATTTTATCAAGTTATTTGCCAAGAATAAAATGAGTCGCCTTTTAGACTGTTTCCAATTTATAACAATAATAACCAGCTTGGGACATCTGACACACGGCCGTCTGATCCCAAACTAAGCGGAGCCTGTGTTGTGAGCACTGGACGGTTGTTACGATAAATATAAACTGAGCATGTCAATTTTTTACACCCATCATTAGACAAATACTTGTGCTCCCAAAACTAATATTAATTCTGGGTCAGAATCGAATCGAAACCATTCGACGCACCGGTCTGATTCGCTAGCCACTGGACCAGTTTAATTTAATTTAACAACTCTAATTTAAATACAATATATTTAAATATATTAATATATTTAATATTAATATATTTAATATTAATATTAATATATTTAATATTAATTAAAATATATTAATATATTTAATGTCCCAATCAATACATGTCCCACAATTGGCTAACAGACAAGCCGAGGTTACGGGATGTTCTATGCAGGCTGCGGCTCTGACGATTCTTGTCAATGGCATTCCGAGAGCATTCAGTGATGGAAACATTGCTAGTTGACTTTATCACGCCCTTTTGATTGGCGCTAGACAACGTGACCGCTTCAAAACATCTAACATACTTACGACCGGCAAAGTAATAGATTACCTAATAGCAGCCATTGAGAAACTTTCAGAGCGTCTCTTAATTCATTAGCATTAAAGGGATAGAACCTAATTAGGAACCACGAGTCCTCCATCCAAATGGTCCATGATCCGTTAAGAACTAATTTTATGGTTGTTATAAATCATTCAACAAAAAAACCTACAGGTAGGAGGTACACGTCATTAGATCAATATACAGTATACAACATTTTAACGGAAAATTAAGTACCAGATAAAGGAGAATAGACAGAATAACAATTTTAATCCGGTTGAATATGCAACTTTTTGAAGCATATTTTCGTAAAATACGTAGGAACAGCTAACAAGTAGAAGCTCAGACAATGGACGAACAGGCGCTGTTGTGGTTTGCATAACGAAATTAAAAGTTTCGAGACATTACACAATCCTTAAAGTTTCTAGATTCGAATGTGAGTTGGATACATTTTCCAGAAAGCCGTGAAGAAGTAGTACGGCGGATTGAAGAAGTTAAGTATTCAAAGTAGAATGTTAATTCCGTCACAGTTGGGAAGTAGGACATTAAATCAAGTAGGTTACTAAATCGCAGCGTTTAAATTGGCATAACAGTCGTGTACTTTAAAACGAAGTTTCGCATACATTGCTTGTACAAGTACCAGTGTATATTGAGGCCGTTGTAGCGAAGCATAATAAAACACTTTTATCAATAGTGCATAAACAGTCGCTCGCAAAATCGATTCTCAATCGGTTAGACTACTTAGACAAAACATAAAGCATGTACATACTCGCATATCTTGATGAACTAATTACTAACCGTAATTACATATTAATTCCTTGTTCAGGAGATATAAAATGCCCAGGAACACATACGTGTACAAGGGCCAAATGAAATTTTAATTAGATAGCCAACGATTTCCTACAAGAACTGCAACTTAGCCACTTTTGCACTTAAATATTATGCTGTGAGGCACTTTTCCCCAAGTTGAACTTAATGGAAACCTCCTAATATCAACGGAAGCACTCAATTACATCATAATCAAAGCGAGAGCGGCTTCCGGCGGGAGAGCGATGGCGGCGCGGCCGGCGCTGAAACTTGTCACGGCCGTAATACATGCTCCACCCGGTACGGGCGCACCACTTTCTCGCACTCCAAGCGGCGACCCTTGTTCTATTAATTCGCCCACAAAAACTTTCATACTCGAAAATAAATAGGGGCGCTTTAACACAATCAACGCACAATAAGCACGATGGAGAGCCTCGCGAATAAATTGTAAAATACATTAGGAGCTTCCAAATTAATTTGGAGCCCCTTACGAACGCGGGCCACAAGTATTATTTTGTACCTCGGTAGTGTACAGCACGCGGCAGGCCGGTGCCGGTGGTATAACACACGTGTTTGCATCTATACTAAAACGAGTGAATGCCCGCGACTTCGCTCGCGTTTATTAAATGCTAAACAAAATCGATACACATTTTACTCGTATTTGGTAGCACCAACTTCATAAGTCTAAAAGTGCTAGTTCCAAATATTTCTGCATTGAAATTATTTCAAAATGTTTTTTAATACCGAACATCGAATTAAAACACTTTTGTTATTAAAACAATTAACTGCTGTCAAACATCATCTACAGCCCTAACTTCTGTGGCCTAACTTAATAACTGGTAAACGAAAACTCTTTTGTTTTCTTTTAATCATGAACGAACCTTTTACAAATGTTAATGAATCATACTCGATTTTCAAAATAAGCAAAACCAATAAAAGGCAAGAAATACCCTGTAAAGTTTCTGTAAGGCATCTTTGATTTTTGTGTGTCGTCGATTGTGACCCTGGTTACGTACTGAGGGTGAAGTTGGGAATTGAAGGGTGCACGAGCACAAGTCACAGTGGGATTTCGTAACGCAGTAATTAAATATCAATTCGGTACCTAACACCGTTTTTGTTAATCAGTGCAAATAAGCAATATTACATAAATATAATAACAAAATACATATTAAAAAATTCTAAAACAAAAAAATCGTAACAACCCCTACAATGCTACATAAGTAATATTTTAAATTGTGTTGGATGCAAGCACTACTGCCGCTCCGGAGGTCTTGGGTTGAAATCCCGGATCGATCACTAGTGGATTTTTCTAACTTAGATTGTCTAGTAGCGGTTAGGAGTCTGGATACGTGCCCGGTGCAAGGCAATAGGCTCACCACCTATTCTATAGTGGGACGTAAATCTAACTGGTGAAACGTGGAAGTGTTACTTGTTGATATACACGTAAAAGTATTACTTGTTAATGTCAATCTTTGCTAATATTGAAAACGTTACGACACTTCAATAACCAAAGCACATAACTGTAACTTTCATGTTTCAAATGAATTCTTTCGGTTCATTAACAAGGTGTCACCAGGCTCGGGGTCATCAGCCGCGTGCAATATTTGAAATACACTACGCGTTGGTTATGGCGTCCAGTTTACCCCAAACTCACGCTTTTAGCTTACATATAAAAACCTACATATACGGCTCGCATCATCGCAACGTTACAGCATTGTGTCGTGGAAAATAACCAAACAAATATGTACATACATCTGCAATGATTGTTGTTGTTTGTTTCATACTCAAATAGCAAGATTTCAGGTAGTTTCAGCAGTCGTTTGCAGAATTGTTCAAAGCAGTAGTCGCGAAACTCGCGATAAATTAAAATACAAATTCGTGCTAGAAAGGAGAGAGAAAGTAGGAGACACGTTGTACATGATCGAATAACAACAAGGTGTTTGGAAACAGTGGTGAACTTAATGATACCAGTAAACTCATTCCTACTGTTTTCTGATCCTGATCCAATTGTTTTTCTCGGCCAAAACATTCAATAAAAATAGGCGCAGTACGCCGAAATATTTTAACATACAACTAAGAAAATATAAATTCATTGGACGTTTTATTTTCGTTTCAAACATACACACATGTATTCGTGGGCGAACCCGGGCTCCAGCGGTACCCGGGTCCAGCGCGCGTGTGTACCTTACACACTACATCTACACTAAACATTAAGTATGTATTATGTTGTATACCTATAAGAGAAACATCCACAGAATATCTTGCTAATGCTTTATAGGAACTTCGTCAAATAAGTAAACAAAAATGAAAATACCTAAGTATTTCTTTATTTACATTCTTTAATTAGGTAACTATGTTAAAAGAATATTCAGCAAAACAGTTTATGACGTCTTCCGTGAAACAATCACGCATAGCGTTAAGAAACTTTCTATGTATACAGAGCATACATAATAATTATAATACCTACATATTATATTGTACTGTAAAATAAAAATTTTAATCGACAACAGTAGATAGTAGAGAGGTATATGATATCCAGGGGGGTAAGCTGACCCACCCCTCCCTTCCCCCTCCTTCGATACGCCCATGTATGTATCTACTTAATAACATAAAAATATAGCTTCTCTCAGTGACACACACGTGACCGTCCGCGTATCCCTTTATTTCGTCGGCGTGCCTACTTTACACATTTATTTATTTAAAGGAAGCACGAACGCCTATCAACATGTAAAAGGCCGTGATATCAATTTCGAAAAGCCGAAGGTCAGAATGGAGGCAAAGCTTTCGTAATCGTGCCTATACACATATTGACGCAGGCGGCGACCGTGCGCCGCCCTCATTGTACCGTTTAAATACAGCTTACGTCGCGTCGCCGCGCTCCGCCCGCGTACGCTCACGTCGTTCACATTCTTACCTTCGCCAGCGAAACCTAGGCAAATACGTTCGACAACATTTTAACATACGCATCCTTGGACTTTGCCAATGATTGCAATAACGACTAGGTACCACTGGTTTTCTGTGATTCATTTACTCCAGTTGCACAAAGCAGTTCAAAAGTGCCTAATCTGGTTAAATCACAAAAAAATCGTCAACCCGCTCCTTGCTCGCTTTCGTTTTGTAATATTCAGGTCATCATTATCACCATCAACCTGTCTCACTCCGTATAGGAAAAGAAAATTCAAACGCCGAGAAAGAGCAAACGCCAAACCACGATTGAATACATTTTTTGCAGCGAAAATATGGGTGTAGACGCGCAGTGCGCGAGCTGTTGATTACTTGATTTTCGGTTTTTATTCTGTTTACTTGTTCTTGCATAGTTTTTCTTACCTATTTGGATCCGTTCGTACTCCGGACTCCTCTGAAGTACATAGTCGCCTCCCGCGGTGCTGCGGCACATGCAGCAGTGCTATCGTCTGGAGACGCGGTTCTTGTATCTCTAGCTCCTCGAAGAGAAGGAATGTCGAGGGTACGCCAATGAAATGATTATTGCCATATTGAAGCTAGCCCCCAACAAGTAGTGGAGCGCAGGGCGCGGTGGTGAAGGACACTCTTCCGTTAGGTGGCAAGTTGATCTTCCTTCGTTAAGAGCCAATATTAAGCATATTCACTAAGAGCCGATTTTTCCATTCAATCACTTTTACTGTTGCTTTTATAGATTCATTTTCGTGACTTAAAAGTTAGCAGATGATTTATATAGCGGTGATGCAGCAACGAAAATGTTCCGTTGTGAAATAAATAAAGTAAAAACATAAAAAGAACATAACTGATGTGTGAGACAAAGTATATGTCACCAAACGTAAAGTTAGCAGTTCAATAAACTATGTGTACGCAACTAAATACAATATGATACACGTAATGCTATCAAATGAGCTGGCCGATGAACGAGTTTTTTACAAGACTAGTCCTCTATCAGCCGGCAGCCGCTCCTCCGCCGACAAGTAGGTATTGTGGAATGATTAATTGTTCTGTAAATTGAATTCACCGTGATAAATGAAATATCCGCACAATAGGTAATAAATTACGCTGACCCGCGCGCAAGATGGAGCGCTCCGAGAGCAGGCTCGCCGGAAGTGGCGGCTAATGGGTATGAAACATAACTCGCGCCCAACACCTGCCCACCGGATTTTTCCTCCGCGCCAGTACAGCACACACGCGGCTCTAGCCACTTGCGACAAACCGCGCGACGACCTCCCGCTTTAGTATGTGTTCATTTGTGCGCACACAGAACACACCTTCTATATTGTTGCTACTATATGTCACTAAAATATTATTCATGTGTTGGCGTCATCAAAAACAGATTTTTTACACTTTTATAGAGCGTTTATAAATATGTAGACATTTACGACTTCCTTGGTAAATTACTAATAAAAGACGTGTAGATGTTTCCATGAAACAACATATACGAGTATATCCATGGAGATTTCCTAAAAAAGTTAACTAATCCGCAAGAAATCCAATAACCCCCTACGACGGCCGCACATCTGCACGGGGACGTGTTTCCAACAGCCCCGCTGATATCTGTAATGAGAGTAGCCTTACGTTGCACACTTCTATTTAGTGAATGGATGGTTTAAATCTATGAGTAACCAATTTTTTTTCAGTCATGAGTTACGCTGATTGTCATGTTATAATGTCTATACAAAAGCTATACAAAAGAGTAGCGAAGAATGTTGGTCGCATTTTTGGAGATTTTACATAGTCACTTGACATACTCGAACTGAAACTTGAAAGTTGAACATAGTCAGCAAATACACGGCAGTGTGGGGGTGCACCCGCCGCTAAATATTACACCGCTGTCCTCGCGGGGCGGCCGCTCGTTACGAGCAGGCGACCCGTTCTACACATAAAATATGTCCTTTGGTTTATTTTGCTCACTAAATGCACTATTAAGTTTAGTCCCAGTGCCGGACACTGCCGCTCGCTCGGCTAACTAGTCACCTTGAAGAGGAAACGCTAATGGCGTAGAGCGCTGCGAGCCCTCCGCCGCGACGCGCTGAATGTAATTAGGGCTCGTCTGTAGCGCAGCCGTCGCCGGTAAACAGGATCTGAGTATCGAAACTACTCGGCAGCAATTACCTACGACTCGAACTCTGCGCGAAAACACTTTTCACGACACGTGTACGTATCTCAGGGAGTAGAACTGCAATCAACTAGAACTCATCGTTATGTTGAAAAAACTTAGAAATTGACTATTTGTTTTTCATATAAAAAATTTAAGAAGTAAATTTACCATGAAATGAACGATTCTAATTTAAATTAGTAGAAATGTTCGTATCACTGAAACAACAACTGTTTCACAACCTTATATAAGTCACACAATATAGGTGAGGAAAAAAAGCAATTTTCTATTTAAAGAAAAAATACGCTGCAATGTGCTGAAAGTCGGGTAAGATCGTGTAAAAAGGCGTTCGGGACGTACATTTATTGAACGTAGCTGAAGAAAAACGACTCCAGCGAATGCCGGGTGTGCCGAATGGGCAACAGTTCGCGGCCCGGCGCCGGCTGCGCGGCTCACTGTTCCTCGCTCTCAGTCCGCTAGCACCTCCTCACGGCGAGCCGCGTATTAACGAGTTATGTCGTCCACTCATTACATTCTCTCACTTTGTATCGGCCAATTGCAACATTTACATCTCGGCTTATAATATATACACAAACAAATTTTTAATAAAATGCTATGAGCAGATACCATCTGACATTTCCATAAAAGTGAGGGTCTCTCGGGCCTGCCTCTCGGCCTGCGAGGGTGCCTCCTCTCGTAGTGTGAAAACGTAATGCCATTCGCGAACGCGCTGGGCGAATTAGATCACAGTTTTCACTAACCTTAAATAATATTGTGAATTAAACTTATAAAACGTGAAATCACTCCTATAAACTCCGAAGAAGCTGCCCGAGGAGTGTAGTACAGTTCCACGTTTTATCAGTTGGATTAGGTGGTATGTCTATTGCCATACACCGGGCATATATCCAAACTCAATGAAACTATGTAGTACAAAGTCTAGTTAGAACAATGCAACCAAGGAGACAGTCAGTGCACAATGTGCTGTAATATACTACTAGCACATAATCCGATTATGCAGCTTCGATTATTATTATTATACGAATTTAAATGACATTAAATTTGATCCTTGAAGTAAGCGTGTACACGCCTACAATTAAAGCAATACTATGAAAAGCAGAGTATTGTATATACATCGCGGCAACATTTTGAATAAATAACATGTTAAGTTTAAAAATGGTAAAACTCTTGTGGAATTGCGATGGTTGGCTGAAAGTGTAGAAAAGAAGACGCGAACGAGCACCGGCTGTGCTTAACTCGAAAAAGATTCGCGGCCCGCGGCGTGCGCAGGACGAGGTTTCATTATTTGTTACAACTCTTTTGATTGAGACAGAATAACACGATTGTTTCTGAAATTAGATAATACCGTTACATCAGCGGAGGATAACGTCCAAAAATATGCAAACCTTACAAACATATTTTCGTGTTAGATCCCTTGCAGGGTGGACAGAGCACCGAGGACCAAATATCATCTTTTCTTACTTAACTGCCCCTCATTGTTACATTGCTACATTCATCATTGTTATCATACATGCAAACTGGTTTCGAAGTTTCGGAGACATCAGACACCCTCCAATATTCAGTCCATTAGATTATGCTAGGTGAGGCTTAGTCTCCCTCGACGTCTGTCTCCACCAACGTTCACGCTGTATGTGTAATTTATTATTCTTAGAGTTCTTCATAATAATCCATGTGAAACCTGCCAACACACATTTGGTAAGAATAGTAGTCTATGGCCTTAACTCTGGCTATTTAAAGAGCAGACCGGAACAGCGGAACTATAAATGACTATACCTATATGCACGAAATGAAATCACGTATTTTTTTCAGTGTAGCCCGGTTAGTTGCGGACCTGTACGAGGTCATTCTTCAGGAGCTCCCGCTGTAGCGAGGTCGTGGCTGAGACTGCGCTGCAGCTCGACGACGAACGTATTGATTACGGTGTAGGTAATACATTGTCACATATCACCGGATAGTTAGGATAGTTAATGAATATCATTAGTAAATACCAATTGTTTATTAAGATTTGGCCCCATGTGGAGACACCTCACGCCCGCGATGCTACGGTCACCACCTAACTTTTACCATCAGATGGGCCGCCCGACTGTTTGTCCTGCCTTTGATAAAATTCTTGATGAATATATTTTACCTGAGAAAGTTTATTAACTTGGAACTCTATTATTTCTCTGACAGTTTATAACTTACCTAAAACTCTTTCTTATCGATGTCATTATTATGGTGCCATGTATATTTATAACACCTAAAATAAAGCATCATAACTAACAACGTCATTGAATAATACGAACATATTTTTTGGTCACCCATTCAGTATAGTAATATAATATTTTAAGCTACTTTAGTCACGGGACCAAACGTTATTTCAATACTGTTATTCCAAACAAAAACCCCTCAGGAGAGGCGTGTGTCGAGCAATGAACTATAGCTGATGATGGCTGTGGGGATTTCAATTACTTCATCATCATCATCATCATCAACATCAGGCTGCTGTGTTCTGGTTTGAAGGGTGTGGTAAGGGAGACATACTTTTTCGAGGCATTCCACCTTAGTCCTCAGGGGT
>DWFO01002091.1:0-14350 GCA_018246595.1 Mimoniades nurscia nurscia | reverse complement strand
AAGTTTTGTATTATTATTATTTCTTATTAAAAAGTATTGTACTTAGATGCTAATGAATGAAATATTAATAAGAATCTAAACTGTTATATTTGTTGATAGCTTTGCAGCGGGGAAGTCGGATAAAGAAATATTGGACAACCTTCTCAAAAACTCCCGCTACGACAAAAGACTGCTTCCGCCAGTAGACGGTAAATATAATTCACTTTGAAAGTGTAACATAATCGTAGTTGTATATTCAAAATTCACAGCGATGTCCCGGGCGCAACATAAATTCACAGGTCTTAAAAAAAGCATTCACTAGATCCAATTATTGAAGTTACATAACATTGCAGATCCAGAATTCTGTTGTGGTTTAACATCCCCGAACGACTCTCTGGCACAAAATACTATCGGACTGTCCTCACTTCGGCCGAGATCGCACAATCGCGGTGCGTTGTGTTATATGTTTATGAAAAGAGAAATTCTATACGAGCAAACTGTAGCGTTGTACGTTCCACCGCAATGTCTTCTGTGCACGATCTTCCAATATATGTGTATTAGGCTGTGTACCTGATGTTATTTTAGATCGATCTTCGCTTTACACCCACCCACCTTGTTTCGCCTTTCTGCGCCTAAGCTGATATAACGTTTATTTGGTTTTTATAAGCACCGTTCTGAATGTTGTAGTGAAAGCACACAGTAATTCTTATGTTGTTGTTTGTCTCATTAATTTAGTATTTATCTCATAAACGACAATGGTATTAAAATAATCATGGCAGCTAACACATTTCAAAAATATTTCATTGTCTTCTATGTTTTTCTCTTTTCACGAACATTAAACACTTGTATAGTAAACTTAACAGACTTATGATACTTTGTGAAGTCGGATCTGCCGTTCTCATTGAAATTGTCGTGTTTGTTAAATTTTAAATTATGTATACCTAATGAGCTTGATTTTAAAAAGAGAAGTTAAAAGTAGTATTACATGTTATTTTATCTAGAATTTTCTATAAAACTGTCGTACCCGATAATATAGCACACATTTTATTCCTCGAAGCATGATTAATTGTCGTGAGTGTATTATTTCCTTGTATATGAAAGACGCCTAGATCGTTTACGTTCAGAATTTCCCTTGTGTACATAGCTTACTTTATACCATCTTGTTTCAGTTGCCTATTATATATACATACATATATAATACATATATACGTATAAGTATAAGGAGAATATAGTAAAACCTCCCTACATTTTATAATCTATCGTTTTCCAGGTGTGCTCACTGTAAATGTTAGCGTGCTGCTTCTTAGTTTAGCATCTCCAGACGAATCTAGTCTTGTAAGTATATTCAAGTTTTAAATTTACATATAAACCTTAACCTGCAATAATCTCTGCATTCGTTTTTACATTTAACATTTTTAGTCATATTAACTTAACCTTTGAAATCCAAATTTTTTATCGCTACATCATATTATGATCGCTACATAATGAGATAGTTCACTAAGATTAAGTTATGTTTTACGAGACATTTATGAATGTGAATTGTATGTTACATTTTTAACGCGTAGCTGCGTTGCGTAGCGCCGTGTCTGTGTAGCTATCTTGCTACGCATATTTGGAAGTAGGTTACATTTTTACTAAAGGTTATGTCATTTAAGAATAACAATGTGTTATTATAACAAGTGACAAACAGTAATATTGAACGTTACAGAAATACGAAGTCGAATTTCTACTTCAGCAGCAGTGGTACGATCCGCGTTTGCGATATTCGAATCAATCACATTACGATTTCCTAAACGCAATACACCACCACGAGGACATCTGGTTGCCGGATACGTACTTCATCATGCATGGTGACTTCAAGGTCAGTACAGCTAAACAGTTTAAAATACTACAGTTCGGTTAGCAACAGATAAATAGTGCTCTTTTAGATATAACGTTAACTGTTATTATTCGAAATGTAGACTGGACGTACGAGTAATGTAAATGACATTGTATTGTATAACTGTCTAGAGAAATTTATTTCTTACTTGAAAATCTTTCATACGAGTAAAATTCAATGAAACGTTATAAATATATTTAATATAACTTACGATAAAATGAATTAAAAACGCGTATAGTAAGAATAATATTGACGTGAAATCTTCATTATAATAATACTGTGAGGGAAGCCGTACACCTTAAAATTCTACTGAACATCTTCAAATGGGTGTAAACCTGTTAACATACAATATTGGTCAACAAATTCGTCATCCTTGTCAGTTAGAGTGACAAATATTCAGTACGCGAACGATAAAAAAGATTTGATCACATGCAATTGAATTTTACCCGTATCAGTGGCAACCTACATACATGTCACATAGTGATGCTTGTGATATAATAGTTGAAAACAGCAGTCATCGTATTGCAGGATCCCATCATACCGATGCATTTCGCGTTGCGTATATACCGCAACGGAACAATCAACTATTTAATGCGACGACATCTCATCCTGTCCTGTCAGGGGCGGCTCAACATTTTCCCTTTCGATGACCCACTGTGTTCATTTGCCTTAGAAAGTAGTGAGTAAAAAGTATAAATATTAGACACGCACACTTAGCTGTTGGAAAGGTAAATATGTTATTGCTATGTATTTGTATGTGTTCGCATTGGTTAGTAATAACGTAGGTTAGTTTACAATGGCACCGAAATTTCTTTCATTTTGTAAATACAGTTACATTTCTTTACACAAGTGTGCGCTTTACAATCAGTTGTGAAATTTTCTTATAAGTGATTGACACATGGTATAAATCTCATTACAGTATCCTACGAGCAGTCCGCGATAACTTACGTTTGGAAGAACGATGAGGATACGCTTCGAAAATCTCCCTCACTCACGACGCTCAATGCTTATCTAATTCAGAACCAAACTATTCCGTGCCCGATCAAAGCCAGCTGGCGAGGTAAAGTTCACTTCGTTTCTACGTCACATCAACATCGCTTATTGTTACATCAGTGACATCATCAATTTCCGTATGTCTAATCGGGATGTGTAAATCATCTTTTGCATTGTTCATGGGCGTAGCTTGTGGTGTTTGTTGGGGTCGATTAACGTCGTGTATCGCTATAACTTTTAAAATAATTTAATTATTTAGGACCTAATACAAAACTTTTACAATGATAAGCAAAAAATACAAAAAAAAACAATATATCAATTAAGAAAAGGTAAATTTATATAACATAATGGAAATAAAGTAATTTTAATAAGAATGAACACCCAGAGTCATGTTTTTTTTTACTTTAATAAATATAGATGATTTCATTGAACCACATCCCGGTTTACAATCTGATTTTTGTGTAGCTGTAAAAATTTGTTCGATCGAATAGCTGTGCCCATGTTAACGCTCTTTAAATTAATCCAGCACTCTGTTATAGTTTGCACAAGAGGAGGGCCAACGTTTTTGTTACGAATTATTAAATATTCTGATTAACTCTTTTCAGCTTGGTCTTGATTTGTGTAAAAGTTTTTGTTTCAACATCATTATAAATATTGACAAATTCGTGTACTTAAGTAAATATCATGATACCGGTATTATCATCAGATGTTGATTGGTAGATGCTTCTAGAGACGTTATATGTTACAATAGCTAGTAGAGACTACAGCATGTTCATTCATCAGTAATTGTGTCATACATTGAACATTGCACCTCAGTTATATTCACACGATTTTCTACTGAGAATTTAAATGTATTCAAAGATAAACTTTGATTGTAAGAATTTTGTTCTTCAACTCTTTCCAAGCAGCTGATGGTATGTCACTTTACGAAGACGATGAAGAGCTGACATGTAATCTTTGCCAGAGACGCTTTGAGGAGCAAGGTACCTTCTTGAATATAACCGGACGACAGTCAGTTGATTCCGGTGACTTCATAATTAAAATATATCCTCCGCTTATGTGTGAGTAAATGCGCTGTTGTGTAGTAACACGACAAACCAAACGATATACCGGTGAAAAGCATCAAATACAACACCGTGGTATGCATTACACATCATTGATCACCCTCTGTTCGATCATTACTCGTCTTGGCAACTTCTGTGCACGTTTGTTTGTATGCACGTGATAGCATAGCTAGAGTTCATATCGAGACAATCCCATGACACAACCGTAGGTATGTTCGTACGCATCTGTGGAACGGAACACAACACGCGTTACTCTTACATACGGAATGGTAGTTATATTAGTTGCTGGTTTCTGTTTTAGTAGGTGTAAATAAATGGAACGTTTTACAAGGCCACTGAACGGAGTTACTTGGAATTTACCATCGCACCAATTTACTCGGGCTCGACACGGAAACTTTTTTTGTTTATATACGAACAAAATGCAACGTCAGTATTATAATTGCAAAATGATAAAAAGAAAGGTCGAGACCGTATCACGTTGTATGTTGTTCAAAATTTACGGAGTATATTCACTTCACAGGTAACTACAGCTGTCTAAAGGTGGATCTAATTTTTACGAGAGACCGAGCATTCTACTTTACCACAGTTTTTATTCCTGGCATAATTCTGGTGACCTCTTCCTTCATCACATTTTGGCTGGAATGGAACGCGGTGCCAGCCCGTTCCATGATAGGTAAAATATGGATGCCGATTGGAATGTTCTCGGTCTTGCAATGCATCTTCTGTCTTCATAGATGTTTCTGGGGCTGTCAATATAACACGCTAACTCCTTACTTTTGCAGGTTACCTTCGCTTTCCGTTGGCAATGTAAATAACTTAGACTGTGTCACAGCCAGCCCATCACTATCACCTGCGCTTAGTTCGTTTCAATGTAATTTTTTTAGAATCTGCTTGAAATTTTTAGGTAATTACAGCTGCCTCAAAGTGGATCTCATCTTCACACGGGATAGATCATTTTACTTCACCACAGTTTTTATTCCGGGCATTATTTTGGTGACATCATCGTTTATTACTTTTTGGCTGGAATGGAATGCAGTGCCTGCTAGAGTAATGATAGGTTGGTGTCATTATTAATTTTTTTTATCATGAACAACAGTCATCAGTTCTTTTGTTCGTAGTATTTACTTTAAATGACTCAATATGTCTTCATTTTAGTTACATACATATTAGTTACTTTTTATCAAATAGATAAAAAGGGTTAAATTAGTTTTTTTTATAATCTAGATGTTTTAGCTGTAGTACAGCATGTATCAGATGGCAAGTATACCTACTCAAATGTTATGATTAGGTACATCATTTTTGCAAATATGTATATTGCAAGCTTTCAATACAGCATGATTTAAAAATAATTGCAATTGCGAATCTCTTAAATCAACAAACAATTTATGTAAGTCAGCATAATGTGTAATAAATATGTGATACATCAATCTGAAGTTATTACTCTTAATTTAAAAGGTCTTTGTGGTTTGTGAGATAAGTAGTTAAATGCGTGGGTAACTGAGTAAAAAACACGTAAGTTTAATCTCTAATCACACCTTTCAATATAGCCCTCATTAAAACT
This sequence comes from Mimoniades nurscia nurscia, assembly GCA_018246595.1. Lineage (NCBI taxonomy): Eukaryota > Metazoa > Arthropoda > Insecta > Lepidoptera > Hesperiidae > Mimoniades > Mimoniades nurscia. Next base: position 8,874 of record DWFO01002091.1, on the reverse strand, counting down.
TGAATATCATAATTCTATATGACCATAGCGCTCATTTACACGATGTTCCCTTAAGAAACGTCCAACGGAAAACACGGAGCGCATTTGCCAGCGATGACGAAGCTTCCTCTGAATCCAGGTGTAACTACAATGTTGAACTTCTTTACGACGTCCAACGGTTTCCGTTCGACGCTGCCCGTGGTGTCGAACTTGACGGCGATGAACGTGTGGGACGGCGTATGCATGTGCTTCATCTACGCCTCTCTACTAGAGTTCGTGTGCGTGAATTACGTGGGCCGAAAGCGCCCACTCCACAACGTGGTGTACCGGCCCGGAGAGAATCCGGTCACGCAGGTGAACAGTACATTCTCTTGTCAGCTTTGGTCGTGTTTGATAATCTTTGCGTGTACTCAATGTTATCCCCCATAGCAACGCATTGTAGCGACAATATGCACCCTGCAACAACTTATTTACATCCTTTATTGGCTTAATGAATATTATTTGGTGATCGTGTTAATAAATAAATCATTTGCAATGTAAAAAATTAAGAACAATACCATTAGAATTTTTTTGGTATCAGTTTTAATGTAAATAATATATAAAAAATATCCTACTTATACAAATGTATCGATAGCTTATTACTCGAAATCCTGATGTCTCCTGTCCTTTTGAATTGTATGATTTTATAGAAAAAATAAATAGGAACATAAATAATTGTGATTGAGGCACTTAAAAATGGTTACTTGCAATTGATTCACGAAGGAACTTAGCTTTAAATACTTAATGTTAATTACTCGTTTCACTCTGTGTACCACCTAGCCTGTGTGCCTAGCGTTATGAATTCATGACATTTTTTTAATATAATATTTTAACTTCCTCCGTGAATGGCTCTTTTTCTGTGTTTACTCTTTGCAATGTTTTCTTTTAATATTTATGTACAATAAACAGTACAGCATGAATTGTAAATCCTATTTCTGTTATTGGTAACCTTTCTATTCGTAGCATGCTTGTCCTACCTATATTCGACCTATAAAATGTTTGCACGTCATCCTTTGTTTCGTTACAGCGGGTAGGCCAGAACACATTCATCAATAAGAACACTGATATTTCACTTAATCGGAGATGTTTAAGACTATTTTGTGTGGCCATAGTTACCCCCTACCTTACCTCGCCTAATCACGTCATCACACCCCATCCTATTACCGAATTTTTCAGTAAGAAATTTCGTTCAGAAAACATTGCAAAGATGATAATAAAACTGAAGTGGACATAACAGATATGATCCTTCGGAAATCATTGTGTTTCTCATGTTGATCTGGCCACCACAATCTAGTCTGTGTTCTCACTAGCACACTGTAGACCATTTGTCACGAGTGAACAAGTTGTCTGTATAATGTGTTCGCAGCGACTGCCCGCAGTCCTCAGCAGAATTGGCATTATACTGGCCAGCCCCTTGGTAAGAACATTCGCCATACTCATTGGCACTGTCCGAATGCGATTCTGTTATATTTCTTACTTTATTAGAAAAATTGGTATTATAACAATTAAATACAATGTTCATAGTTTTTTTTATGGACAAACAAAATAGTCAAAATGAAGGTTACTTTACTGTAAATGTATATGTATATAGATATAAATGTATATAGACGTATATATATATATATATATATATATATATTTGAATTTGAATTTCGAATTAAAGTTTAGAACTTCAAAAAAGGAATATAACAGAATATTAGAAACTTGTATGCAATCACCACTTCAACCGCACTACGGTTACCTTCAAGAATGCATGTTTTAGTATACATAAACATTACATCAGTTGTGTTGTATTAATATTTTTTAGATCAGTAGTGTCTTCAACTCTTTTAATTTAGCAATTGTAGTTCAGTTGTATCGTTCGCATCACCATCATTACTTTATTCCAATAATACTTGTGGGCAAATGCACCCCATCCCCCCTTCCTCCAGCAACCCGGAATAATTGGTAACGTTATAAATATTATAAAAATGAATATACATATTTACATTGTTAATCTGAAAATTTTATGAAGCCCATGGTTAACTTGGTTTGTGGCAAATATTCAATTTATTTCATCCATATAAAGCTACAATGGATCAAGGCAGGTAGGAAACGTTTATATCGAAACTTAATCTTTTTAGTACCGCAAGTTCTTAATTTACTACGGTTAAGCAATTAAAAAATAAAAAGTATGAAACGCGCATACGCACGAGGAGCATTGTGTCAACGACTAAAATTAGAGCAGTCGTCAACAGCCGGGCACGTACGCTGATGACTGCGTGAATAATCTAACCTAACTCATGATAAGGATTGCTTTAAAGCAAAACCATATATTGTGAGGTCTCTAAAATCTCATTTAGACAATGTTTGCTTTTGAACTGTATCACTCAAATGAAGTAGTTGTATTATTTTCTTGTTAAAATTACTAAGACCATTACTAAAGCGCTCCTCGTATATATGCTTCATTACCATTTTTTTGCAATCAGAATTAAGAAAAATTGCGGCTAGTCCGGTTATTAAGTTCCTTTTTATGATTATCTTTGAAATATTACTTAATAAGTTAAAAAATTAAGGACACTTCATAAACATACATTTACACAAACAATCTGTGTAGTATGTAACTGCCATTTAATAAAATGATTTACAAGCACATGTAACTTATAAGCCGTTGTAATATTCAATCAAATGTAACTTACAAGGAATTATAAATTTCAAGTATATGTAACTAACAAGCAATTGTAATTTTCAAACCAATGTAACTTTTAAATTTACAATTTTCAATGAATCGTAAATTTATTTTAATTTTTAAAGTTATGTAGGTTACATACTGGTAGATGTCTTGTGCATTTGTAATTATTGCTATTGCAGAAGCCATGTAAGTAGCTGGTACTTATAAAATAAATAAGCTTACACCTTTATAAGTACTTGCGAATATTCACAACCTTATGTAACAAAATTAAACGCCTTTTATTGGCTGTGTGTTTCACAAGTTTTCGGAAATTAATCACAGGCACATTACATCCATTACACAGAGAAATTGACAAAACAGCCTTATTCTAGGTGAGAAAAGTTATAAAACCATGACCAGTCAGAAGAAAACTGACACAAAAGTATAATATTTCTTATTATTCAATTAATAGTCACTTACTTAATTACAATATCATTATCAACGTAAAAGTATGCAGTAATGCTTGATTTATTGATCATGTAAGTATTTGTAACATCTAACAGTATGCAGCTTCTATCGCCCTCTTTGAAACAACATGCCAGCTTCAGCTACATTAAATATGTGATTCATTATTTAGGAGGCGATGGCATTCCTTCATTGGGCTAAATCAGATACGCCTCAGCCGGAAACTAGTGGTGCCGTAAGTGATATCACTGAAACGCTCAAACCAACCATTCGCAACCACCCCATCATCTCAGATATGGTATCACGAAAAACTAACGCATACCTTTTATTTTAATGCATCTTCGGATTACTGCAGCCTGTAAGTAGTCTTCTCTTGTTACTTCTTTAACTTTTCCTGATCTTATTTTCTTTGTATAAAAATATCAAATTTTGCACCAATTAAATTTCTGTTCATCAACGTAGAGCTATAATACATCAACACTATTGTCAGATTGTTTGACGCACCCTTTAACCTTCATGTTTGTAGTGTTTCCAAATAATATTTATCATTGTATTATAATGACTGCAGGGTGATAAAAAACGAGAATCAACTGGTGGTGCTGATTTAGGGACGTGCACGGCATGCACTGGAGCACCTGGTTCGTGCACTCACACCGCGAACAACGGCGGAGTGTCTGAGGTCTGTTTCTTTATTTACTATCAACTACCAATATTATTCATTTTATTTTAATGCTTTTTAATTTTCAATTTTAATATTTGGTAAATTTTTCTCATATCCATACAATTTTGTAAGTCAAATAATACTACAGTATATAGGTACATCAGTTTTCATAGTTTGAACACCCATTATTGAAAGATACAAATACCTATTGTTTATCACGCCAGAGATGTATGTTTCGTTCGCTGTCATCATTTATTAGCAAAATAATTTCTTTCAGCCATGTTTCGTCCAGGTTCGTAAGAAGGAGCCGCCGCACCCGATTCGCGTTGCAAAGACGATAGATGTCATCGCCCGCATCACTTTCCCCACTGCCTACGCCGTCTTTCTTATTTTCTTCTTCATCCACTACAAGGCCTTCTCTTAATGCTGACTCTACTATTTATGATAGCTTACGGAAGCTTCGTGTATATGGACAATGATAATATCCTTATATTTTGTAACTCCTATATTGTCACAGCATATAAGGCCAAGCTATTCACGATACCTAACGAGATATTTTTGATGATATTGATTAAGAAATTGTGATCGTACTCATAAATTCGTTTTAAGTCAATATATAGATTTTAGGAAAAATTTAAATGCAAAGAGACTCAGCTTCCAGGTGTTACGCGACTTTGATAATAGAGCAATAAATATGTGTGAATTTTCTAAAGGTTTTGAAATAGTTTCGGAGCAGTGTTAAAAGACATCAGTATCTCGAGGATTGGAAAAAATCTTATGGTAGGATAAAGAGGGATCAATAAAGTAACAGAACGCGAATATTTTCTATTCGTTGTCATGACAACGAGGTATTGTGACGAGTAAGCAACGCGCCAGATGTTTCAGCCTTGGTTATTATTTAAAGTGTTCTCAACTTCCTCGTCGTACAGATACCTATTTCAAACCTAAGGACAGTCCAATTGTAATTTTTTAAACTTGTGTTATGGTTATATTAATAAGATAGCTAGTTATTAATTTTATAAAAAAAATACGTAGAACAGAAATCACTATAGCACTAGTTTATTCATTTACACCTACATCTGTTGTGATAACTTTACTTTTATTATTACGTTAGTCAATGGTGCGTTATTTTGTGTTGTATAAAGTGTTACGTTACATTATTTACAATTAGATAATGTTATCTGAAGCTCAAGTCTATAGTACTTATATTATGTAAAGTCTGAGGTGTGTCTAATGTAATCACATTGTATTTTGATGTACTTACTCGAGTTGTACGAGATCACACAATCTTTTCTTAAGCTTGTACTTGTAGACAAAGACATGCCTTATGTAAATCATAGCACATTACAAGCTTAATAGAACAAGCTTAAAATATAGTAATTATAAGTATGGAATACGTAAAATAGGTTAACCGTGTCACCAAAATTGTATGATGTTTTGTTTTGATAGAACGCGTGACATTGTGTATTTACATAATTATGTGGTTTGTATTATCCTTCATAATAATTGTAGCATACATGGCTGTAACTCATGGTATTTCCATTAATATACACAGCCCTGTTTCAGTTCGGGTTTGTAGAGTTATTGTTAGAGAATGCATATGTATGGAGTGAGGTTAGAAGCTGCCCGAATGCTTTGGACAAGGTTGTGCCTCCTTGCGATTTCTCCAATTACTGTAGCCGACTGCCCAATGAGCCCTCTAATTAATGTTCGATGTATTAACGTCCGATTTATTTAGTTAGATATACTTAAATGTAATTATCATAGACACTATAAAAGACAAATAAACAATTTTATATAATGTGTTATGAACGTTTTGAAGAATAACATGTGGGAAAACTAATAAAGATATAGGAAGCGTATAAGAGGCAACGATTACGATTTTTTTATTTTTTTATTAACTTCCATGGTCATAATCCATATTGTTAAGTTTTTATGTTTATTGTAACGTAACTCTGAAGCAGATTTGATACAATTGGCAACACTACTTACAGACATTGTGCCAAAACAAATGGCTTTGTTTTCAATGTGTAATGCAATTTTAAAAGATCAGTAGATAATGTACCTATTTAAACAAATCAAATAAAGAAATAGGATAATATAAAATATTTATAAAATTATACCAGTCTTGAACAAATTAATTTCGATCACATTGTATGTAATTATTCTGTTACGTAGTTATCTTGTGAGATGTGACATGTTCAATTTAATTGTCATCGACGTTAATGCCTTTGCTTGTCAAAAAGCGGACCAAGGAGTCAACTTTTTTGAAAATATAGATTTTATATCCGACATATTTTTTAACGGTACCTGTTAAGAAAAAAGGTTTGGCTGTGCTTTTAAAATTATTATATGTAGTATATTATCACGAACATCTACTTACTTTAAACTCTATCTTTTTGTCGCATTCCGTAAAAAAACATGTAGCTAAAAAAGCAATTACCAAATTGATCGTAATGGAAATAGAGAGAGAGAGAGGTCTGAGAATCTACAAAAACATAACCTAATTGTAGATGAATTAGAAAATGTCGATGAACAACCGTTAAAAGTCTAAAAATTAAAAAGTAGATGGCTAGGATTTCTTTTTATATTAAGTACAATTGTATCACCTTTTAAAGAAATTGTGAGCATTCCATTTAGGAATACACAGAATTAAAACCGATTAACATGCTTAAAAATTTAATTTTAAATCAGTATCTACTACAAAAATATTGCACTGAACATTTTTTTAAATGTTCTTATTGAGCTATCTTATACATAATGGATATGAAATTATATTTCATCGACAAGCATAATCAATCATTGCACACGTGTCATATTGTGTTAATGTGTATTTTTATATAAAGCTTGAGTATGAACGTGACTAGTCATTTTGACGAAGATAAATAATCTTTATGTAATCCCCACCTTAATATATTTCCCACAGCCGTCCTTTTTCTTGTCGACTTTCGATATTACCATTCGAATGTGGACACAGTTGTTTGTATTTAGGAAAAATTTTAAAATAAAATTGTTCCAATTTTCTCTTACTTTTCAGCTCCAGGTATCAGAACAATGTCATACTATTCTATATTTATGTAGATTATGTAGTATTTATATGTATGTATGCAGTATGTATGTATGCATGCAGAAATATTAATTTGATATGGGTACATTTTATATAATAATGAAGATGCACAAACGAAGTGCTTGCTTGATAATTACGCAATTGGAACAGATCCCAAAAATAATTTTTTTGTTTAAACACGTTGTGATTTGTATTACAGGCCTAACACGATCAGCAACCAGATAGATACCTACATAGATATTGTGGCCGAGCACGTTAAAAATGACAAAAATTATAACCTGTTATTATAAAGTTATAAATTGTTGAAAATTTATTGTTGATTGAATTCTATGAATAATATTACCATTCCTTTTGAAAAATTAAATTATATATGTATATTTATATGAAATAAAGAAGTGATACTAATTTAATTCTTGTCGTGGTGTTTATAGTACCTAAAATATAAGATAAAATAACATATCATTCGCTTTATAAGAGTCCTAATTATATTATTGACTTCGTTATATAGTTACTTCAAAATCTTTACACAATGCTTGTTATACGTCTTGTTTGTATCTAAAATGTAAAATATTTATAGATCTATACTATATTCTTCTAAATGTGAAATAAGTTCTCTTCAATATATCGATCGGTATACTCATGTAGCTGTAATTATTACATCTTGATCTAACCGCAAAATTCAAGTGACTTGCCAGCTTCTTTATGTGTGTAACAGACTGAAGTATTTATAACAATTTAATTTATTTACAAAATAAGGAGCTGATGCCTTATTTTGTCCTCATAAAATACTTGTCTATACCTACGTTCAACGGGAGTGGCGGTACAAAGCAATAGCTTTGGTCAATACTAGGTTGTCACCTAGTACATTAAACCCATAAAAATAATCTGTAGGAAACAATCATCTCCCATAGCTTACTCGTAATAATGTGGTGATGAATGATGATGTCCTAAGAAAATAATTTTAACAATCATTATCCCTTTTAGCAGCAACTGATAATATTGGGTCAGTTAGAGATACAAAATTTTGTTGGAGTTTCAACTGCGCTGTTCCATTATAACTGCTGTAAAGGAAGGATATGATGATAGATAATACGTAGGTATTATTTATCATCATATCCTTCATATCTATCGTCATATCCATAGTAGGTATATTAGGTACTACTAAAAGGTCTTTTTTAATTGGCTTCAGCTCTCCGAGCCGGTCTATTTAAAAGGACCCTTAATGTTGTAGGCAGAGAGCGCGTATTCAGATAGATCTCCAGTTATATTTGCGATCTAATATTAATCAATTATGTGACCACTTTGGAATAACGGATCTTATACTCTTCAGCTACCACATTTATTACGAAAATGTATACTTGTCATTTCATACATAATATTATGACATTGTTGTTTAGGTACCTATTGTAATATACCTAATATTAAACAATATACGATCTTTTCTTTTCTTTACACTTTATTAATTCTTTATTCATATCTTCATACAGTTACTATTTACATAAATATTAAATTTACTTACTTAGATCGGTATAAAATTATAAGAATCGCAAAATTAAGCTCTATCAATGCATTTGAGCTTGTATTAAATAGGTAGGTATACATATAAACAATAATTCTGAACAACCTAATTAATCTCTTTTCTTAATGTAACGTCTATATTGTTTTCCTGTATTAAGTACCAACATTGAAATTAATTGTACCTACACGTTAATATGATTTTATACTTTTATTTATATATAGTGTAATTATATTGTTAAAATAAATTAGTACCCAAAATAAAGTAATGAATGTGAAAGTATTAAAAAGCTTCACATTAATTAAAAGACAGTGCGAAAATTTATAATGTGTTTATGCTCATAATTAGCGTGTTTAGTAACGCAGTATCTACTGTGAAAACGTTAACGCAAGTTTAAACGCAACTTTAAACGATTAAGAACGCAGTCCTTGTAGTCGCTTTGCAAGATGCATTTATGTATGTACGAGTACATACAGTATTACAATATTCTGTATATA
>DWFO01002090.1:0-14352 GCA_018246595.1 Mimoniades nurscia nurscia | reverse complement strand
ACGTAAGCACTTCCGTTACACGCTTGATACGTGACTGCAGTGCATGCAGATATTGTGTGATGTGGTGCAGCAACGACTCAGCGGATTTCAGACGCGATACGCGTGGGGGCTTGGCATGAGTTTAAGTTTTATACGATTATGTGTTTTTAACGTAAGAATAAAGGGGTGGCGTAAGCCGTGAACAGTTTCGTAAGAACGAAAATATAGGAACCATAATATGTATAGGAAAATATAAGTGTATTGATGTCATAACTGATAACTTTTTTGATTTTTTTATATTAACCTTTAGTTTACTGTTTTATCTATAATTAATTATATTGAATTTACGGATAAATCTTGACTTTTTACCCGTGAACGTTGTATAGAATGGGGGCGTTAATTATTATTGCCCACACACATACGGGATTGTTCGTTTTCGATGCACCCAACTTGGCAATTTACGCCACGCTGTTTGGCACTAAGCCAGTATTGCAAATTGAATAAATACTTTTTGTACTATTTTACGAGTTACAGAATCATTAATTACTTTTTACACATAAATTACAGGTAACTCGCCGATTGTGTAAAGTTTTCTAAAATATTTTACATTTTTTTTAAACATTTCGAAATAGTGTGTTAAAATCCGGATGGCCCGATACTTTACTTATTGAACACGTTATGATTAAATAAAACATATTATTGTTTAATAATGTAATTTATTTTCATAACTTCGTAAAAAGGAGCACATTATGTTTCCCAAGTGTAAATAGTATAAAGATTTCTTAATATTCTACGTACCTTAATAGCCGTGGTTGCTGAACCCACTTAAAAATTCCATTGACTAATGAACGATGATTCAATTATGCACATAAAACTCACGACCCGTTTTTCTTCTACGTGATTAAAATATTGGTAGTCTACCTACAATAACGGACACACGCTATGTACATAATAATCACACGGTCACAAATGCAGACGTATTTTCTCCGTCACATGAAAAACACAGACACAAGTAGGTAAGTAATAATAGAGAATTGCCCATTAATTCACGCAGTGTACTGGCCACTTTATAACACAGACACTACTTTTGATTGAAAGTAGAGAGACTTTGCAACGGGAATGTTTTAAGTGATAACAACTATTTCCCACACGTAATAGGGGACTGTTCACAAACATGGCATTTTGCGCCAAGCGGCTTGGCTTCGAGCCAGTGCAGTAAATTCATCAAATGGTGACCTTATTGTACTTATGGTAACATTTAAAAGTAAATTTGAGCAATCGTAAATATTATACAATGGTGAGTTCAGTCGCTAAGTTCCTTCGTATACCCCGTAATCAATATTATATTGTACTATTTTCAGAATAAATAACCATGGGTTATGCTGACTGTACTTCAATGTATTGACATGGATCACAAGAAGGGTTCATTCTTTATATATACGTGTATTTCGGTACGATTTCAATGATAAAAATATTTCTCACGCATATATGGAAGTGTTCACCAAGTTGTCATTTTGCGCCGAGTGGCCTGGCAGCGAGCCAGCGACGCAAATTGATTAAATATTATCTGACTGCGTACTTTTACGACTATCGTTCGAGTTATTGGAAATGCATTTTAAACAGTGTATTGCGCGACGTATCTATGACAAACGAATTAATATATTGGCTGTTGCTGCCTTGTTGGTCGCGTAGATTGCAAGTGCGACTGCCAATCGAGAGGTCATAGATTCAATCCAACCCCGGATCGAACACTATTGGACTTTTCTAACTTAGATTTTCCAGGAGTGGCTCGGAGGCTGGATATGTGCACGGTGTATGGCAATAGATTCACCGCCTATTCTGTAGTGGGACGTAAACGTATCCGGTGAAACCGTGAAACGTGTACTACACTGTACTACTGTAGAGGTGCATCACACTCCACTGCCCACTTTTTCGGGGATTATCGGCGAGATGTTACGTATTTGTTAGGTAGTATGATGCCGCTGAATTCTTACCGTCAAATGATCCGTGTACCTATTTGTTAGCCAATACTATGAAATAATTCGTTATGGAATATATTGAGTTAGCTACAATGTGATTGTAATATTCATTAAGGAATGAACTAACGAAAGATATCTTTGTATTGCCATGCACTCTCATAGAAAATCTCCATATAGGGCTCCTAATGTGGCAAATTTTTATTTTATGGTATTATTGTTGTTAGACAAATACACATCCTTTCATACCGACACTCCACTCCTATACCTACTCCACTTTTACTTAGAAGAGCGTGAGGCTTATTCCCCTAAGATATATCGTAAAACGAGTCTGCGTTTATATTAAAAACAAGTAGACATTAATCTCGGCCAATACAATGTTAACAGTCACAAAAACATTGTTTACGACTAACAAGTAGCAGACAAGACGCAGACAAGAACTAGTCTCAAACCGTTACTGCGTTATGGGATATTTATCGTCTATTCTTGTAGTGTGTTGTGTCAGGTCTTGGATCTTTTTGGTGTGCATTACGAAGCTGGATATGTATGCTTAAAATGTATAAAGATTCTAAGCGATAAGAAGCCTTTAAAGAAATCGTATAACTTGAGAGATTCTTGGTACGACGCTGCAAGACATTCCACTTTATGAGAAACTTTATGACTTGTCACATTACGAACACTATCAAGATCCGTTGTATAAAATTAACTTAAGTTTAAATAATGTAAGCAGTGTAAATAAAAAATAATGAATATTCACTCGTATATAGTTAGTTATTATTACCTACATTGTAATAAATAATTAATTTTTTTTACTTTTTGTAATAACGCTTTGCGTCTGTAAATTGTTCCTATTCGCTATAACAGTAAAGGAAAAATCGTCAGAGAATGCCGCTTCAAAAGTGCAGATGCGAAAAATGAGTCGTGAGGCGCGCCTACCATCCCGCCCAACAGACCATTCGGACAGCGTGGCAGACTATGGTCTTTACAGTTCCCTTTCTAATACGAGAAACGTGGCCAACAGTAGAACGTTAAACATTTGGTAAAAATATTGAACAAGTTAATTTAATTATCGCATTCTTGATATTAGCATCAATTTATCAATAAATAATTATTAGGCTCATCACCTATTCCATGGTGGGATGTATATCGTAACTGGTGAGACGTGAGAGTGTACTGCACTCTTCTTCGGAGATGCTAGGCGTGGTATTCCACTTTAATTTATAAGTTAAATAAGCGAAGCTATCACAATGCAAAATGTTATACCATCAAGCTTACCCTGAACACTAAATCCAGACGATCTAGAACACAAGGCATCGGCACTATTTAGGGTAGCTCGATCTAGATAAAGCGTTACTGCGCAACGAAGAAGCCAATTTAATTATGCTCGTCCTGCTGCCGGATTAGTCTATTGTTGGAAGGAAATTGGCATATAGACGTGACAACTACGGAGGTTGAAAGCGGCAGTTACGCTGTTTTGATCATGCTAGTGTTGTACATTGAATGGTAACTACTAATGCCGTCTACATAGTACGCTTTGCAACTAACCATTGTAGAGCATGAAATGAAAATGAGTAATGTACGACTGAGACTGTACATCGAGATTTATTACGAAATAACATTTCCTTACTTTATTAAACATGGAATGCAGAGATGCGTAATAACTGCAGCATTATTCGACCAGCGCCATTAATAGTACCCTACTCAGTGATGTAGATGCCGATCTAATTATGCATATCCTGTAGCATAATAGGGCTATTGTTATAATTGAATTCGCAGTTAGATGCGACATTTACACATGGCTGATACAGAAGGATGAATGTGGATTTTACTCATTGGTATTACAGTGGAAACAGTCGTCAATTTTGTTATTATATAAAATTGCAAATTAAAAATGTATAAAATCTGTTAATTATAGCAACAAACCAATGTACACATGTATTGTGGGAGAGACAGTGATGACTCAGTAGAGTTCAATCTCCCCACTCTGGTGACCTTCACCTGTCGAGCACCTTTCTGTACACGTTATGTCCGTCCTTAATATTAAATATCACATGTTGCTGTCACGGTAAAGGAAAACGTCGTGCTGAGAAAATCTCCACACCTTGCAGTTTCCTCGTAATGTTCTCTAAAGCGTGTGTAGTCTGCCAAGCCGCGCGGTACGGCGGCAGCGTGGCAAATGATGGCTGAGAACTTTTTCTATACATGACAGGAAATCCGTGTCCAAAAGTGGGACACAACCTATGCAAGTTGATGCGCACTAAAAATAAATATACGCGTATTAAAAATGTAACTTATTTTCCTTATTTAGGATGCTTTTAAAACTATTTATCCAGCTGCATCAAAGAGCTTCGTTTGCAAAAGAGAAGGCTATGTTATTACACTCACCCATAGCGCGGTTAATCTATTGTTGGAACGAAATTGGCAGATGCTTGTGACACTGCTACAGTTCAATGTCAGTAACATTTGAGCTGAAATACATACATATATATGTAGATAATTTTGCATTTAGACACAGATTAAACTCGCGTACATTGCACAAATATTTGTTCTGGATGGAAATCGCACCAATAAATGTCGACTCAGTAAGCAGGTAAAATAACCAATGAACGTAACAAATCTTCTTTCCATACAGATAACAAAACCCGTGAAAATCTATGCAAAAGGTCTTCAGTACATATATATGAATAATATAATTAGTAGGCACTGAAAGGTTGTACGTGTACGATCAGAAAGACGTTTTTATATTGCACTCAAGGTCGATTGTAAATGTCGGAGATCTGTAGATGCATTAATCCGTGTAATTAGTGCGCCTCGAGGTACTGTAATGCTAACGTTACACCAGAAACCTTTGCAAAAGATCTATTTTAAAATGTTTGTATCCTGTTCTGTAATATCATGCTTAGTTAGCATCATACAAATTATCCCTACATTTTTAGATTTTTTTATGATTGATACTTCTCCGTTACTAGTACGTACCGCATATGTTCCTAAATTACGGGGGAGTTTTAAAGTAGTAAAATAATATTTTAAGTAAAATTTTAAGGATTTTTTTGTTGAAGGCAAAACAGTACGAGTAATCCGTACAAATTACGTACATTTAATTTTTTTTGACATTCACGAATAACGGGTCATTGTGAGGAGACTGCCCGTCATTTTCTTACAATCCTAGTCGATTTACTGCTGTTATTGTTTATTCCATAATGGGTCGTACAATGTCACTGGTGAAACGACGAGTGTTCCCCGCCTTCCTCTTCGGGAATTAAAGGCGTGATGTTATGCTTATTGCAAAATAACAACACACCCCTATATTCAGCAAAGGGTATGCAGAGGAGGTTAAGCTTAGCGTATACGCTACGCCATGGAATAGAATGTGAGTCTATTATCATACACCGAGCTTTGAAATTCAAGTTAGAAAAATACTTTTCCCGACCCGGAGATTGACACAGGACCTCTGTCTCACAAGACCGTCGCGTAAGTAAAATTATATTTAAAAAAAATATTATTATAAATATTTATATCTTCGTTCCTCAATTTAATGGTTAAATTATTTTATATATGTATAATAAATAAAAAAATACTCTTAACATGCATTATATACTCACGGCACAAAAGCGGTGAAATGTCAATGGTCAAATGGCAAATGATCAAGTATTCTTGAACCGTGCGTGAAAGCGTAAACGATAATTTTTAAGCAAATGCGTAACTTATTGACTAGAGATTGACAATTATTAAGTATTGCCGACCAGAATATTCTGTCAACTAGAAATATTTAAAAACAGCAGACAGAAGGACGGCTACAGCTCATTTTTCAACCAAATTCTCACTTGTGCCCAGCGGTGGGATGTCATGGAGTATAAAAACAGTCAAATCACATGTAGGTATTCACCAACTACATCAGTTTGTATGCTATTCATATAGTTACAATAATAAAAGAGATAAACACTTTAAAAGCATCTACACGCCATCCTTATTTCCATTCCCGTGAAAATAAAAGAGAAAGTTTATGCACCTAATCTCCTAAGTACTTTATTAACGTTGCCGTACCAGCTCATACCGTACTCACAGCTTCTTATTGTTCTATCGCGAACGAACAAACGATAAGCGATGTCGTTTACGTTTTGTATTTCGTCTTGAAAAAAATAAGCGTAAATTAAAATGAACAAAACAGTAAAAAATAACAAAACACATCTAATAATTCTAATAGAAACGTCGTTTAATTAACACAACGCGCTGTAACGTATGCTAACAAACATTATCATGAATAAAACATTCTTATTGTAGAATTGTTCGTAGACTTGTACGTTTTAAATTAGCGTTTTAAATTATCGTCAGATATTTAATGACAGTGAACTGACAGGTTCAGTTCACATACTTTCAACTGGTTTTTACAGAATGAATTTTTATGCCTGAAGTACAGATAAACTAATAAGGGTTAGTGCCATAATACATCAAGCGTCTCTCTCAAGCATAGAGCTCTGTAGTGCCACCTAGGCGATAGCGTTGTCACTAAGCGACGGTGCTGTTATTAATTGTGCAACTAACCACATTTAATTACGCTCAAGTGGATACGCTGGTACAATATACACCAAGCATAACATGATGCGGGCTTTTTCCACGTTTACATTGTCGTACAGTTAACACTTGACGTTCTGTTTTGATCCCTTCTCTATGTTAATGGTACACGCTCCACTACCTATCAGTACCATTGTGAATAACCTCGCTCGTTTCTTGCCTACAATACAAGTATTAAACTATTGCGAATGCAGTGTCAGATTATCTAACTATATTATTAACTTTTCGCATCGTATTTTAGTATTAATGTTCGTCTTTTGTATGCTATCTGCTATCTAATACATAACTATTTGAATAATTATGTTCAAATATGACTTACGATGGTCATTGGCTAGAAAAATCACTTTGTTTTCCAAATAGTAACATCGTTAGAATTCTTTTATTTACTTCACAGATGAAGTTAGTGAAATATAGAAGTTATAATAATATACACATGGTAAAGATGTTATTGTATGATAGTTTTTTTCCGAAAAATTAAGTTGTAAATGTGTGTAAAAAAGCTATCCGATTTAAAACATGGTCAATGCTAGGATTACTTGGGACAATTTTTTGTACAATGCATTGTGTATTACTAGTACAATAAGTATGAGAGAGACAGCATCTTCTCCGCAGGGAATTTCACTGAACTCTATTACCTTACAATAAGGTGCACAATTTCGGAAGGGATTATGTTTAGATTTGCATTAATTACACAACGGTAATCTAACGAAACCTTTGGTAGCATGTATTACCGTGGAATAGGGTTGATTGTTGTTTGTAAATTAAGTGCGAAATTGGGGGGATGATTTGGAGTATATTGTTACACTTATTTTAAACGCAAGTGTTGTGTAATACTGAGTGTTTGAAAAGATGTTCCTTTGTTGAAACTGACCGACCGAAATTGTATGTGGTATATAGTTTACAATATTTTATAGGCAGTATTCGTCTGCCAGTTTGTACCGAGACAGCTTTGCATACTATCGCCCTATTCTTCTGATTCTGTGAGGACACTTTAAAGAAACCTGACAATTTTCCATGATATTTTATAACGCGTGAGATGTCTGTCAATCCGCAGTTGGTCGTGGACGATCAACTTTAAACCCAAATAAATGTACCATTTTGAAAAAAGATCTGACAGTGTTTTAAATGGTGAGATAAAAAATGGGTTGTTGGTGATATATTCACACCCTAATACAAATATCTATGTTACAAAAAAATTAAGTATGTTTCTGCCTGAGGAAAAAGTGTCCAGAACATATTTAATCGCGTTACAAGATAGGCGAAACACATGGAAAACGAAAGCGTAACAGTGTAGGGTCGATATTCTGTATATTATTACACATTTGAATTTCGCCACGACACACAAGCCAATCAATTTTGAGTCTTAATATCTTATTCACACCGCTTAATTACGTGTCTTTGAAAGACGGAACATCAAAGAGAGTCTTATATAGAACTAGTTTCCTATACATAATCTGTAAAAGTTATCTTACGGCGTGGGAATAAAGTATAATTTGCGTTATGCGGTTTTTTGCTTGCATTTTTTGCCTGGCTCGCTTATCTTGCACAAAGCCTAAGGTTGAATCGTGTTGCTGTATGCAAATAATGTATGCAGTTGGAAGCGCACCTGGCGCTTTTGTCACTTTAGATGCTTCTTTCTTTCTTTTTTTGGAAACCATTATGATGGTAGCGATTGTGTTTGGACGGTTAAGGCGGAATTTAGTTTTTTGCTAAGCTAGTCCTGTTTCTGCAGACGGTATCTTCGGTAGGTATTAAATAGTGTTAAATCGTCCCTATATTTGATTTTTTATAGATACTGTTATAAATTTAGATTTTCAATTTGACTGAGTTGTGATAGGCACAATCATATTAACAATAAGTCATATTGCATATTTGGCATTCGGGACTATTTACTGCTGTTTCCTTAATTATTTGTTACGAATAAAGCGACGGTGACCACATTCCGTCAGGTGTTTACGACCTTTGTAGCATCATTGGTTTCAAGTAAAACAATATTTTTGCATTAAAAAAATTTCAATCTAATTGTTATAATATAATTTATATCAACTCTTTTATGTTATTGATATGTCTCGTTACCTATTCTGTCTGTATTAATAATATAAAGGAAGAGAAGATCGTAACTGTTCGTAAAATTACCTACTCAAAATGGCGTCCAGCTTCCCTTAGCGCCGAGCCAGGGGGATGATATAAATTCACCCCAATCAATCAACCGAGTCGCACCCACTACCGAATAACCCCTCTGTCCTCTACGTGTTACATATTATACACTGTAGCGCAGTGGTACACATACAAATGTAGAACAGTATAGCAGATTATACTTTTCTAAACATGCAAACGGTTACTTAATGAAAAATGTTCAGTATTGTTTACCTACTCCTTAAGAATGTAGAATAGAATTGTAGAAGTGTAGAAATTGTGTCTAGTGTTAAAAAAAATGTATGAGTAAGTTACTATATGAATGTATTTTGAAAACTTTTTTTTGTGTAAAATAAGTTTTATGCAGAAATGCAATGACATCACAAAACTCCACATGAATGGTGATGTAGACTTAAACTTACAAATTTCCGATTAAGATTTGTCATGCGTGGTAAGACACAGTGCTGTTTGTATGGTATGATCCATACAAACAGTTCGTAGGTAATATTATAGTAGTAGTCATCCACGACTTGATTCGTACGTTAACTTTAATATTTTCTTATCTAAAATACTTGCCCTTCGCTAGGGTCCAACCTATCCCCATGCCAAATTTTAGCAAAATCAATTCCACTATTTTGACTCTTTATTATGAAACTTGGTGACTATCGAATTTATAATTTATGTAAGTAACTGTGGATCTACTATTGTCACAGCGCAAATAAATATTAGTTTTATATTATAGTACATATCATGAATTAAGCTTTCATATATAATTATGAACCTTAACACAGCCGTTTAAAGTTCATATAACCTCGACAAGAATAAACGTAAGGGGTTATAAATGTAGATTTTCGAACGATGTTTAACCCAATAGCTGAAAGGAATAGAATTCAAATTAGCCTAACGTGTATGCCATTAATGATTAAGTTTTTGATTTAGGGTGCATACAAAATTGTCATCCATTAATTCATCTATGCGTGCAGTCCATCAAAGGTTTTGTGGAATACTTAATGGAATCGCTGGTCTACTGGGAATAGTAATTGTAAAGAACTTTGAGTGTAAAATTAATAGTTTCTTTTGGAAAAGCCTAATGATGCATACTACAAACTTCTCCACCCATACTTTCGTTCTGGCATATTTAATTTTGCAATTTTACTAAAATGATAATAGGACGTGCAAGTCATTTGATGCACAACAGTCACAACATTGATATGTTACATATGGTTACTGTTATATCGCGTAAATAAGGTTTAAATTTGTTAAGGTTAGGGATAGAACTCTTCGGTAAAGAATAAAGATGGTCACTCCTTTATAACGAATCTAAATAATTATAGGTAGAGTCAGATATCTTGTAATATATGTTTTTAACGTAGTGATGTGGTAACAAACTTACTAGTATTTAGCTATGGTTATTTAGAGAACTAATAAGGAAGCTACAGTCGGGATAAAGTTGAGTTACGAGTGCGGCGAAGTTCCATCCTGTGTCAGAATCACTTACAGCGACAGTGCAAATTTGGAAAAAAAAAATTAACTTACCGGTTATAGCCGGAATAAAGTGTCCTATAAGCAAATCGCCGATCCGCTGCTAGGGTTGCCAGCTGTTTAATAATTGTTTTTTTTCTTCTGAGAATTATGTAAAGATAATTCAGTATATTTGGATAATTAAATGCGCTTAACTGAACTGGTCAGATGATAACTTAGTATATAGATTTCTCCTTTGACTGGTACTCCGTCATTCGCGATAAAACTGTTCGGATCAGTAGGTATTATATGTTTATATTAGTAAAGATAAAATGTGTAACTTTTTTAGAATTTTTTGATAGACTTAACGAAACGATCCAATTCGGCTTTACGTTAAAAGATATGTTTTTTACAGAAATATCTGTCTATACATTTTACCCAATCGTCTCTCATAACGTAGGTAATACACAAAGACGCTAAATTGCTCAAGAATCGGCGATACAGAGTTGCCGGCCCTAGAAAAGCTATAGCGACAGAAAATATTCCGCAGGGCGTTACCATATTAATCTCCACAAGTACGTTACATCTCAGGCCAAGAAAGTATACCTGTCCCTCTCCCACGTAAGATCAAACATTCCGCGCGAGAGGGACGTCCAAAGGGCCGGAATCAATACAACATGACAGCGGTTTTGTTTTGTTGGAGACAGGATGCATAAGGGCAGTGATCCATTAGCGGGCTGGTGAGTCAATAGTATAATTCGTTGCATAGTAGACTCGACCCGTGTACTAATCCATAAGAGATTAGTTCTTTTCGAAACTATATAACTTATATCTCGGTTTTTAGCTACGACTTCTCAGCGGAAATACCATCGTTTCCGCTCGTAGCTGAACCTGTGATTTCGCTCGCCAATGAAACGCAAGCTTTAGTGTGTTGTTTATTCTTATATGTGTGCCGTGCAATGTTGCCAGGCTCGAAACTTTGAAGTCGTAAATCGCAGTTCGGGAGAAAAACTTGTTCAGTCTACGAGCATACAGCTACGTAGAAAAAACAACTATAACGTTGTTACATTATACAGTTATGGATAATTGGCATAATATTATGAAACTGTCTTTCGAATGATGAAAGATTCTTGTCTTTGTATGGAATATCGTGAACAGTGGTGCTAGCAATTATATTTCTTGTTACTAAAAATAATGAAATTATTATAAGGACGCCTGTTAACCCAAATACTGACCCATATCTCGCCGTGTGAAAGTATAGTCTGCTTTTCATCGAAAATACTAGAAGGGTCACAATATTTTCCATAACATACCTATTTGATGACATAAATTGAAGAGAGTCTTAGGTTGAAAAATATATTATGGTGCAATGCGCTACGTTGGAGTGTATTTGAAAATGTTCATTCTGTAACACCCACAAAACAGACAAAGATCCAAGTGTTTGCAATGTTACATAACCATTTGGATAGTATGGTATGCAACATTGCTCAACTAATGGTGACAACTGCCGCGGTTTAAACGAATCTCGTACCGAGGTTGAAAGCAATCATGTAGAGACATCCAGTTTTCGCCTATAAAAGTGTATACAACATTTACCTGTATGTACTCTTGCTGGGTAACTATAAGTTCTTTTCTTCTCTTGGTTATTGTAGCAATTCAATGAGGATCGGTTGTCCTTGAGCGATTACATTATCACTGATGTTTGATATTTAAAGTTTTAAATTGATACCTAAGTCATTAATATTGTACACAGTCCATTTCTTTGTTCCATTCTATTATTGTTGTTTTAGCTTCTTCTGTAACATATAAAATCGTATTTTTAAAGAAGCTGGATTCAAAACCTTTTTAACAAGTAGCGAGCATATATTTTTTGTGCATTATAAATTACCATTGACATGTAAATGTGAGCACACTACGGATCGTCTACGATTTGATTCGCTCGCGTCTTTGATATGTGAACGGTTGCAAACATTTTCTCTTGAACATGCCATTATTATGGCTGCTTGAAAGCAAACTAAGTTAGCGGTATATCGATCTTTATAGAGGCTTCTGGAATATTCGATTTCATATTATCGATATAATAACGTATAGGCGACGTGGTCAAAATGGATATATAAACTCCGTATATTACTACATCTTAGAGGAACCGCGGGTAGTATTTTGTTAAGAATTCTGCAACACAATTCAGTGTCCCTAATTATTTATTTTTCTGCCATAAAATTAGTGAAAGGGGATGTAAACGGAAGTTTTAACTTATGGACATTTGAATCTAATTTTACCATAAATGAGTTATACCTCGATTTTATAATGTGTGCCTACCCCTTAGTTAGAAACACAGTGGAATTGGTAGTAGACAGGACTAACACAGTGTCACTGTAAAATTATCATCTAAGCTGTTTATGAATAATAAGATGAAAAACATCACCATACTTCTCAAAAGTCTTCAGTGAGACGTACAAAAAGAAGTTAAAGGAGAATCAATACTTAAAATGATTATTACGATGGAATGGCCATAACGCACCAATTATTTATATAAAATGGCGTATAAAATCACAGCATTTGGTGTAATTTGCCCGCTACGAAGCTCGAGTTGCTCGGTGCGACCCCTCGACTAACGGTCCCTTATATCGCCATTTCATAGTACAATATTTATAGTAAATTGGAGAACAAAGGCACGAATCAAGGGATATATTTCTATAACAATTTGTTATCATGGTTTAACGCTTTGTCAAAAAGTACTGCTGTGAAATCTAGTATTAATAACACAATTTTATGGGTCGCTGATTAGGAACTATTTTGTATCTATATTATATAAATAATATAGATCCCTGTGAATTTGTTGTGCGAAAGTAGCTTATAAAATTGCAAAAACAAATTAAAATCTTCTCTAAACTTTCTCAATAAACATCAACAAAACAATTATTAACAATAAGAGGAAGCACAAGTTATGAAAGTGTTAAATTTCGCTTCTGAGCGCCGTACGCCAACCCTACTGTAGACAGAGAAACGCTACGTACATGAGCGAGTGTGTAAGAGATGGAAGACCGGGGGTGAATAAGGGTCGTTTGGTATTGTCGTAAGCGGTAATTTCACTGAATCATAGTAGGTAGGTTAAATAGGGTTTGTTAGGCGGTAGCGCGGTTTGAATGAGAAAGATAAAATACAAGCGATCAATCAATGTGCAATTCGATGCATTTTACATGCAATGTTCACATCTTGCTTTATTAGTTCTCGTAATACAATGACTACAGTTGTAATCCGTATCGCTGACAATTTGTAAAATATTAATTACAAAATAGAAATATTTTTTCCCGGGTGGAATTCCTGCGACATAACGTAGCACCACGCCTGTAATCCTCAAAGAGTTCGGTAGAGGATTGTAGAATACTCTTACGATTCATCAGTTACGTTTACGTCCCACTATGGAATATTTGGTGAGCCTATATCCATACACCGGACACAAATCTAGACTACGAACCCCCACTAGCAAGTCTTAATTAGAAAAATCCAATAGTGTCCGACCCGGGATTTAAATCCATGACCTCCCATCAGCAGTCGCGCTTGAAACCAACATGACTAACGAAGCACTCAATTGCCATGTTGATCAATTGCAGATTAGCTGACTTCACTTGTTTCGACACTACAGCTCGACAAGCTATCTTTATACGGCATGAGACTAGCCATTTTTTGTATCAGGAGAAAATATAAGTGTACACCATCAAAACTGAAATATTACCTGATGCACGTCATATTGCTCGTGCGTCATAAATTGTTATATGACGTGTTATTTAGGTTTGCTATATGACGTTCGGTTATAGAACCGCCGCCTAAGTATAATGTGTGTTCGTCGTGTAACAATCGCTTCTTGGAACAGCGAAATCGCTGGTTGAAAACTGTACGAGGGAATGATTGCGAACCCTCAAAATTACAGTGGTTATTAAAAGGGTCTCTCGCTAATACATAGAAACCTTTGCTGAGGGAAAGAAGTACTTAAATATATTTTACATGATCCGTTTATATCGGACGGTGGATCCGATTTCGGCCGTTACGTGTAGTTGAGTTGTTGGCGTGGTTGAGTAAATAAAAATTCTTAGCTATTTGAAACACTATTGGAATATCAATGACCTCATGTTTGTATTATATGTGTGCGTGTGTGTGTGTGTGTGTGTGTGTGTGTGTGTGTGTGTGTGTGTGTGTGTGTGTGTGTGTGTGTGAGAGCGGGAGAGCA
>DWFO01002089.1:0-14353 GCA_018246595.1 Mimoniades nurscia nurscia | reverse complement strand
TTTTAATACATTATTTTATTTTTATTATCCCAAAATCGAGCAAACATTGTGTCGCCTCGTCGCGCTCGCGCCCTCCTGCATGCTGCGGCGCTCCCGTGGAGTCGCGCCCTGTGCCTTATTTTTTATTGATAAATCATGACTAAACCTCGATATTGTTGTTTGGCTAGAAAATTAATTACTGAGCAAAAACAATATCGTAATTATTGAATTAGCGATTAATTTTGCAACAGTACGAACTAATTGGTCGCGGTTCATGCAGGATTAGTTAGGCTGTCGTCATCGGCCCGCCTCCGTCCGCAGCTGGACGTGGGAGCCGCGACGTCGAGGCCGGGCATGCGGCGGGCAGCGCCGCGCTCGGCTCGCGCAACCGACGTGCCTCCCGTGGCACATTAGGTTTACTTTGACTTTTAAGAGGGAGTTTGGAACCGCTGACCACCACCACTTAATAATATACAGTTGCTTAAATTTATTTTTGGCCGTGCACGGACACAGTCGCACACTTAAATTATGAGAGAAACTTACGTTTTCGAAGATAAGAAAGGAATTTAAAAAGTAGTAGTGTTAACGATGTTAAATTATATAATTTTTTTACGTATATAAATACCTAACTAACATATTTTTAAAACTACATTATGTTCTCATAAAAAAATCCTAAGCTAAGCTTCGTTGGACGAGCGTGGCCGGCGCGGCGGCCGCCCCGAGGGTCGCGCTCGGGCACTACATTTGATACTCAAAAATAAGTCTTCCACTGGCGAGTATGTACATTTGTTTATTCCAAGCCAGCACGCGCGCCTTCATTGCCAACCGTAGGTATTGTTATTTTAATTCAGTGGGAACTCGTTCCGAAGCCATCCAAATAATCACGGTTTCTCTCGACCGCAGAGCCTTATCTTATGCGGTTTGTAAAGATACGATACGGCCATTGTGCTATTTCTATCGGGTTCGGCGTTGTTGCCGTTACGATTTAACTAGGTCCCGGCCTGTGGAAAACTGCCAGAGACAATCTTCTTTCATGGGTGTTTTATTTATAACGCGGCCACCATGTTCTATATTTACGCATAGCTTTGATTTATTAATGACTGTCCCACGTTTGTTTACGAATTAAACACCTTGTTCAGCCGATAGTCGGTCGATAGGTAGGTACTGTAGGTAGACATGATATACTCCATATTTTTTTCAAATGTAAGTACGTACGTGTTGATATAAGTTTTTGTGTGTATAAACTTATTGACAACAGCTGTCAAAAACATCCTTAATTATCAGCGACTAGTTATCAGGTATGTATAGGAGGAGCACAAGTTTGACCGTTGTACTCAGTTCGTTGCATTCGCCTGCGCGCGTTCGCAACTGTGTTGCCAAGAGCAGAAGGGGCAGAAGTGAGTTCAAGCCATTCTTCGGGGCAAGGGCGGATCCAGGAGGGGGTCATGGGGGACATGCCAAACGAGGCTTTTGATACATACTAGGGCGATATTTAGGAAAAACCAGAATTTACTTTGCTTTGAATAGTGTATTGACATGTGATCCCGCTGTCGTGATCGGAAGATACATAATACGTAGTACGAAGATATCGGTAAGCTCCGCACACGTTAAGGGCCGCTCTGTACGGCCGGCGGGCAGCGGGGCGGCGCTACGTGCTCTTGACCGCGTATTGGGTGAAAGTCGTGTTCAAGGGCTGCCATGTCTTTGTTCATAACTCATTTGTGTAATGTATGTATGTAGGAAACAAAAGAATGACTCGATTTACATAAAATATACTGTTCCGCATACCGGCAGC
Organism: Mimoniades nurscia nurscia; assembly: GCA_018246595.1. Classification (NCBI taxonomy): domain Eukaryota; kingdom Metazoa; phylum Arthropoda; class Insecta; order Lepidoptera; family Hesperiidae; genus Mimoniades; species Mimoniades nurscia. The sequence continues at coordinate 12,579 of DWFO01002089.1, read as the reverse complement.
TATTACATAATAGTGTAGTGGGCTGCCGGTTGTTAATGCGCACGCCAATTTCAACCCTATCTCATTACTAAGGAAAATCATATACAACGTACTAGCTACTCATTGAGCGTTGATATTTTTTTATATAAATCCCCTTTGTTACCTGGCGACGGCCCGTCCGTCTGCAGGCTCTAATTTATTGATGTTTTTTGTCAACATTCCGACAACAGCTGATCGTGACAACACTGAAAAAGGTCTTCTAAAATCCCATAGTAACTTTTCCGAAATCATAATGTAACGCGTTATACTACTAAGAAAAAGAAGAAATATTGACTATTATTCATAATAATATTAATTCAAAATTTGCTTTGCTACATTACGACCTCAAAACCATCGTATTGACTTCGGTACAATGTGCTCCGTTGGTACGAAAGAACACCGGCTGCTCTGATTCTTCAAAATTAAAAGATAAAATACAAAATGAAAAGCGATCTAACATAGATAGAACTAAAGCTTGTATTATGGTTCATGCATCTATTAGGTGAAAGCACCTGTGAACAGCGATGTTGCTTAATGACAAGCATAAGTATACCGGTCAAAGTGAAGTACTAATTTGAAGTAAATTCCACTAATAACTCGTTTAACGGCCGCTGTAGGTACACTGCCGAACTTATCTACGCTGTTAACTTGATAAAGCAATGAAACTTAACGATGCCGATTACGTTATGCTAATAAATCTAATAAAATCAATATTTAAGCAATGCAGAGAAATATTTTATTGCTGTTAGTGCTGTTTATGATATTTCACTGTTGTTCTTGCAGCGTCTTATCATTGCCCTTAAATGCTGTGTGTTAGTAACACCAGATTCTTAAGCAACCCGAGTTCGAACGACTGTACCTACTCGTAAATGGTCATAACAATAACAAATTGGTTGTTCCACGTCGGTGCATGATTACAACGCTTTTATTATTATGTTTAGGATTATTCAGGGGTAGGTATATGAATCCACCTATTATTTTGTTAATGATCTATATTTTGTAAGGGTGCTATTAATTGCTGACAACTCGTTTGAAACACGTCTTATAATAACGTCGTCTAATACCCCCTTTAAGCTGCCGCAACATAATATTAGTACTGTTGCTAAGCAGCATACATAGGTAATATATGTGCAGCAATAAATAGATCTCAAATAAACTCGGCAAAGGTTTTTAACATCTTTGATAGGTAGGCAATTTTTCAATGGGGTGCTGAAAGAAGCCTCCCCGAGTGACGACTGTGTCTGATTAATTACGCACACATACTGCCCGGCGCACCCGAAACATTGCGACTAATCCTTTCACCACGATGGCTGATCGATCACTCACGATCAGCTGTCCACACGTAGCAGAAGAAGATTGTTCAATGAACTGAAACAAGGAAATGGTCCCGAGGAACCCTGACCGCGTCGTGTCCTCCATAGAGCCGCGTACGGCGTAGGACAGCGAACGTGCTGGCCGCGGCAGCTTGCTCGTCTATGGCCTTCATCCTTCTTATCAGCCGTCTGTTTACCATACCACAAGCTCTCTTGATGCTTACTTTGCGATCAGATGGACGTGTGTGGAGATGTCCCAAGATATTAAAAAAAACTGTTAAACAAATCTTATGAATACATAATAATGTTTTACAATGTGAACTGATATATCAATGTTAGCCATGAGTGTTTATCTTGATTTAACTGACAAATTTTATAGTTTATGTTATTATCGGATATTTCCCACGCCTTGAAAAATTTACAACGCCCAAAAAAAAACCATTACTAAAGTAACTCAATAATATGTACTCGCATCGTACACATATTCTAGGAATTATACATATGTGCACTGCACACATTTCCGGTAGCGTAGCTAATAAGTTCACATAATTTGAAACAACAACTAACGTTAATCAGCAGACAACGAAACGTGCTCTTGTTGCCGTTTAGTAAAAACGTGATCGTTTTACGAACGTGATCTTTCTTTGAAACATTCCTTGTATTGCAAAATAACGCTGAAATACCTTAACATTTTGAAAGTATCCGAAGTTACGTGACGAAATAATTGGAATAACGCCAGCCATAACGATTAGGTGTACAATATTTCAATGCAAGCAGTAATATTTCAATTGTGACATGGATAACTTGATTACTAAAATTAACGTGTAATATGTATTTATTACTCAAATAGAAAACTTCTATGTAGTTAGTACCAGGATTAATACTTGTCTTCTGATTTTGATCGGAAACAAATGTTACAGAGATCTCATTCTTTGTAGCCTAACGTTACCTTATACTTACACACGTTATTCTCAAAATAGAAGATAACGCCATCTTTCGATTGCAGACTAGAGCCTGATCCAGAAAGAAGAATCCTAGATCCTAGAAACCTATTCCATGGTTAACATTGACAGATATCACAAATGTTTTAAAGGGAAATGGGAATAGTGTTTTCCTGATATTTCCAATTAAAATTTCAGAACCAATTATATACTTTATAGTGTTTATAGCGATATTACAGAGCGCGTCCTAACATTATAGCAGTTTGTTTATTAGTGTAGAAACGTGGAAGAGTTCTACATTCCTCTGCCTATCTCTCCGGGGATTACAAGCGTGATGTTACTTTTTGTGACTGCCTCGTTGGCCGTGTTGGTTGCAAGCGAGACTGCCGAACGGGAGGTCTTGGGTTCGATTCACGGGTCGGGCTCTATTCAGTGGCGGATTTACCCATAGGCCCGGGCCTAGGGCGGCAAAGTTTATGAAATGCCACAATTTTAGAAATTAATTATGACGATATAATCGACGTTTTTACGCGGACCAAAACCAGGAAAAAAAATTTCAAATTGATTACGATTAAAAAATATTTATTATTTATCTGTCTAAAGTTTATAACTTATTTATCTGTCATATTTATTAGTTATATTTAAAAATATATATTTCAATAAATAGTTATTTTAAAATTAAAATTAATGAAATTCATTTTATCAAAAAGGGCGGCACATTGAACGGGGCCTAGGGCGGCAGCAAGCCTAAATCCTTCACTGGATACGTTTACGGTTATGTATCTCAGTGAAATTGATATTTTGCATAAATTCAGTTCTAAATTTAAATTTTACAGTTGCCCGTAAAATTACTGCATAAAGCGAATTCCTTTATAACACAAGCCATTTCATATTATTATTTTTTATTCTTACAAAGACTCTTTAAAGGTTAAAAGTCTAAAACAAAATTTAATTTACAAAATCATAAACAAATGACAACTGACAAGCAATAAGCGGTAACAGGTCCATATAAATAGTAATTCGTATGTATATAACTTATTCTAGAACTTATGACTTTGTGTACGAAAACTTTTTAAAAACTAAACTAAAATAAAACAAATATATATCATTATTTACATTACATTGTCACTATATAAAGTTGATTTGGCATAAATCACTGCAGGTAGCAATGTGAAAATTAACAAAAGACAGAAAAAAGTTTGTTTGTTCCTTACAAACATAATACGAAAGTGAGGTTAGAATGATTGTGCATTTAAAGTATATGTTAATTTTGAGGCCGTATACCAATATATACTTTTAAACGCTGGAAAATACTATAATATTTACCTGTAAATCTTGTTTTTGTGCATGGCAGCGTGTAGCGCCTTGTTTTTAAAGTACGGGCAAACGATGACAGTCTGCTGGTGACATGATAGTAAAAGACAACGATATTTGTTTATCAATTCCAGCTGTAGGTTGTGATAAATGGAGGCCTGTTCATACAGCCTATTTATTATTAATTGAAATAAAAAAAAATATTTTAACAACGACTTCCCCATTGGTAGTGTTGATTGCAAGTGCGACTGCCGATCAAGAGGTCCTGGGTTCAATTCATCAATCAAGAAAGTATACATTTAAAATGTCAAGTGTGTAACTTATAAAAACTTTTTACTAATACTAAGCCCCCTTAGGGATGAATTACTAAAAACCGGTTTTTAGCTAACTCCTACATAGTAATTATATAGTTATGAACATAAATAAAAGTTAAACTCGTTTAAAACATTTAAAAGATATTGTAAAAATGTTCCTAACTAGTAGTGCTATATATTATTAATAATATTACATCTAATTCCCATAAATAAATATCGTTGGCTGTAATAAATTCTCCAAGTCCTTTAACTTTAAGAAAGAAAAAATCGATTAGACGTTTGACAATGACGAAATCGAAAATAAATTCAGTTCTTTTACGTTATGCTGTAAAAAGTGAATAAAAACAGACGAAATGAGGACTCGGTCGAGAAAAAAGTCCAAGCCGGTGATTAAGGAGGAGATGATAACGTTTATTGACGGCGTCGATGCCGAAACGCAATGTTCGGTGTGCGCTGCGGAGTTTCTCGACGAAGAAGATTTAAAATTGCATGTAAAACAAATGCACTTGAACGAAACGCAAGGAAACACGATGTGCAGTTTCTGCGGGGCCTTCTTCTCAGGCCTGGACGAGTTTGTGATACATTTTATATATAGTCACCTGGAGAAAATGATATTTTGTTTCTACTGTTACAGAGGGTTCATGGATCGAGTGAGTTTCGCGAAACACGAGCTGAAACACTACGCAGTGCCAGACGATCCGACCATAACATGCTCGCAGTGTCCACAGGTATTCTCCAATAGACATGAACTACAGAAGCACGAGTTCTCCGCGCACAGAGATAGCGACGGTGGCGTATTATTGAATCATGCATTTTCGCTTCTCTCCTGTGCTTTGAACATACAAATTACAAAGTTCATCGATTCCATATCTAAGAACAAGAAAATCACATGCACTATATGCAACCATCGCAGTGCTAATGTCACCAATTACATGGAGCATTTGAAAATAACCAACTGCCAGAGCTTCACGTGTGACAAGTGCTTCAGAGTGTACAAGACGAAGAATGGTGTTTCGAACCATTTTCTAAGTCACCCTGAATGTCAGAATTACAGTGAGAAAGGTAAACAAGGTCAATGCTCAAAATGTGATAAATACATTGACATTTCAAATTTTAAAGAGCACAAGAAGTCATGCCAGGCAGAGAAGTGCTCGGCTTGCAAGGAGATTTTTAACTCGGTGCATGAATTAACTGAGCATCGTGTGAAAGATCATCAGATTGCATTGTCGGTTTCACTCCAAACATGCAAGTTTTGTAAAAAGGAGTTAGTTGGGGTGTACAACTTGCAGAAACATATAAATCGTGCACACAAGAACTGTAATCTATATAAATATCCTTGTATATACTGTGGCATTTTCTATATGCACCCTAGAAGGCTGTTTGCTCATTACTTTACACGACACAAAGATATCTATCCATATACATGCAAAATATGTGACATCAAGTTTCGATTACGTAAAAAATTCACCATTCACATCAAATTAGAGCACAAAAGTGTTGGATTTGTTGAATTTGATGACAAGTTGAACGTCATTTTCAGTGACAAAAAATCTGAGAAACCGTATAAACCACAGATACCAATATTGAACCATAATGATCAAGGAATGTTGGACAATGTTAATACTGAATTATTAAGTGGTAAACAAAAAAGTGTTCCAAAACAAGATAAGGCAGAAGTGGGTGATGAACAGAAATATGCTGAAAATGATGGCAAAAAGATCATACAGATGGCAAAACTTACTGAAGGATCTACTGAAGATTTTGTTGCAACTGATACAATAGAAGCGACAGATACAAATAGCCAAGGCTCAGATGAAGTAAGCTTATTGAAGGTTAAAACACACTTATTGAAACAAAATGTTGAAGATGATGTGTACGAAATGCCACTAATATTACGACGGAAAAGAAAACCAGGAACACGGCAGCAATCAGTGCCGAAGAAAGTTAAAAGAACATTAACTGGGAAATTATCTGATGATTTTTCAGACGATGAGCCTCTCAGTTATGTAAGGAGGTCACTTAAAACTACAAAAACAAAAAGTAAAAATATTACAAGTTTAGGGGGGCGAATAAGACTGCGAAATAAAACAGCAAAATTAACCTGTAAAATTTGCAATAAATATTGTTATACTTTTCAAAATTATCATCACCACATGACCTTACATGAAAAATCGAAATTGAAAAGATGTGTCAAGTGCCATGAATGTTTCAAGTCCAAGACAGAGCTCCAATGTCATATACATAAAGCTCATTCCAGCTCGAAACTTACGGAGACCTTGAAATTTTTGCTTGAAAAACGAAAGCAAACACAGAAGTGTGCAGATAAGTCTACACCACGACCAGCTGAAACCTTGAAGTCGTTATTAGAACAGCGCAAGAAAACTCAACTGATGAATGCCCAAAATAGTGTAAGTAATAAATTTCGTCGAACTGTCAAGAAGGTTCATATTACAGACGAGTGTACTGCAACTATCACTCCTATGTCAGACCATGGGCTCTCTGTGAAGAACTTTATTGAGAACTTCAGACCAGATGGTGGAGAAATAGTGAGTATATCTAATAGTGTAACAATCAAAACCATAATGGAACCTCTTGATAAGCCGTCAATCATTAAAATGTATAAATTTAATAATGAACCACCAATAAACGATGGGAAATTATGTCTTCCAGTCAAATTCAAAGATCACACAAATTGTCTTGCTGATAGTAAGAGTAATGTTAGTGTGAAATTAGTCCAACAATTGATAACTAAACCTAAATTACTCAACTTCATAGTTGACGAGAAAATACCTCTAATAAGACCGAAACCACAAAAAGTCCAGAACAATGAATACTGCAATACATTTGCAGATGCAACAGACTATACACAATATAAAAATGAAACTACAATACCTGATGTAGCACACGAGGTCGTGATGGGCGATGCTGACGATGTTCCGAGGACTAAGCAATTGGCACAAGAAATTATAATTCCTAATATTCCAGAGAAATACGGTGGAGTGAGTATAGGTCATTTGCTCCCGGAAGCACCTTATTACAAAATCGTTAAGGTTAAAAAATTGCTTAAAGCTGCAAACCCAAAAGAATCTGAGTCAGAAGAAGAGGTGCCAGACAACAATATAAAATTACCTGACGGAACTCAACTCGTGACAGTCAAAAATCCATTCTCTCATCTCATACCTAATGAGCATTTGAACGAAATATTGAAGGGGTACAAAAACAAATATTATACGCCGAAAGTAAAGAACATAGAAAGGGCGTTATTTAAAGCGTTAAATAATAAAAAGAAACATAAACCGAGTGGGAATCGCCGAAAAATGTCAAAAGTAACGAACCCAGATGAAGATACGGTACTTAAAGAATCAATTCCAAAAGAATCGATGGTAAAGAAATCAATACCATCACTATTACCAGAAGAAATCACAGAATACTCAGTATCACACCTAAATATACTTGAAGATACTATATCTGAACAAACTGTTCATGAACAATCGATATCAGATAATACAGACAATGAAGCATCCTCATCGGGAAAAAGTATTAAAGCAGATTCAGTTCTTCAGGAAACATTAGAAGAAGTTACTTCAGATGTACGTACAACTCAAGAGGGGACGCCAGAAGAGTCAATAACCAATAAAAATATTATGGATGAATCAATATCAAATAAACCGGTACAAAATATGACAGTATTAGGAAAACCTATTTCTGAAGAATTGGTATCAAGAGAAATGAATCCGGAGGAATCGATATCGGGGGAACTGATGACTGAAGATTCGGTAACAGATGAACCAGTTCATGAAGAATCGGTAACAGTCGAACTAGTTCATGAAGAATCGATAACAGCCCAACCAGTCCATGAAGAATCGGTAACGGGCATACGGGCCCCTGTAGATTCGGTAACAGGTAACTCGGTTCTTGAAGTATTGGTACCGGGCGAAAAGGTTCCTGAAGAATCGGTAACGGGCGAACCGGCTCCTGAAGAATCGCAAACGGGCGAACCGGTTCCTGAAGAATCGGTAACGGGCAAATCGGTTCCTGAAGAATCGGTAACGGGCAAATCGGTTTCTGTACAATTGATACTAGAAGAACCTGTTACGGAAAAATGGATACCGGGAGAATTGATTCCTGAAGAATCTATATCAGGAGTTCCGATTAAAGAAGAATTGATACTGGGAGAACTAATTCCTGAAGAATCCATATCAGTAAATTCGGGTGAAGATGAATCTATAGCGGTAAAACCAGTTCCAGAAGAATCGGTATCAGGAGATGCGATTAACGTAGAATCTATACCGGAAGAACCAATTCCAGAAGAAACTATGTCAGTAGATCCTATTAAAGAAGAATGGATAAGGGAAGAATCTAATTTAGATCGAACGATATCAGGAGATCCGATTAACGAATCGATACCAGGAGAACTAATTCCAAAAGAAACAATATCAGAAGATACGAGTAATGAAATATCGGCACCGAGAACACTAATTCCAGAAGCATCAATATCAGGAGATCCTATTAAAGAAGAATTAATACCGGGTGGACCTGATCTAGAACCTACAATATCAGGAGAACCGATTCTAGGAGATGCTATTCCAGCCGAATGGAAGCGAGGAGAACTGATTCAAAAAGAATTGGTATCTAGTAGAGTGCAGCCAAAAATTAGCTATTTAAAGTTCTCAGATTATTAGTTAATGTTTAATTCTCGTTAAAATAATACACACAATAGTGATAAAAATTAGCGAAGCTAGTTCTGTAATTTATTATTATTGACAAATTATAAATATCAAACTATTATATTTTAAGTCTTGCATTATTTCATTTTAAGTGTGTGGGTGAAAATTGGAAAATTTAATTGCTGGTCATAAACGATTACAAATTTATGTATTTTGAGCAAAAATTCTGTCCTTTGAAAATCCTCCTCTCCTGGTCATTTTAACTCCTTTATATAAAAAAAGTTTTTTTTTAACTTCTTTGTGTAGTATATACAGAAGTCGAAATTTATTGTACTTGGCATTTTAGCTTCTCACTTCAAGGCATATTGCTATGAACAATTTAGTTATCTGTATTGTATTCAGTAGTCTCTAAGTAGTGTACAGAACACATGTTAAGTCAACGTCAAGTCTATTAATAATAGGTTGTCTGGAAAGGTCGTGCCGACTATTTAGGAAAATTAAAACGCAGCTCATTTAAATATTAGTGTACATTTATTAAATTACATATATGTATGTATAGGTACTATTCTGTTCCACAACCTTGCTCCATCTTTCATGCAGCTTGAGAATTTCGTCCCTCCAGAAACTCTCAGAATTTTCGGCAAAAAATTTGTCTGAATGGGTTTTTATCTCAACCAAAGAGTTGACAATTTTTATATCAAGCCAGTTTTGTAATGATTAGAAAAGGTAGAAATACGAAGGCACAAGGTCCGGCGAATAGGGTAGATGGGGTAAAACATCCCAACGAAACTCGAACAATTTATGCTAAGTTCTCAAACACACGCGAGGTCGCGCATTGTCCTGAAACACAACACACTTCTGATTCGCAATTTCTGGACTTTTGTCTTCAATTGATATCTTCAATTTATCTAATTGAGAACCACACTAACCACCCCACCAGATACGGAGCATTACCTTCTTCCGACTGAAAAACGGCACGAACTTTCCGGAAAACATCTTATCTCTCTATCATCATTATCAAAATAATGTATAAAAATAAACAACCATTATTCGAAAATATACTTTATTGTTTGATTCACCTACTTAAGTTACATTTTGGCTTATTGGAACCTTACTTAAACTCTTACATTATAGGAATTTCATAAGCTTTGTAGACTATCACTAACAATGAACTATATTAACGTAAACAAACAAAAAATATCATCTTAAAGGGGATCGATTTTCATACAAAACACTAACACAAGAGTTACGAGGTGGTTTATATGCTAGGTGGTATGCCACAGCTGGGCACGTCTCCCGAAACGTGATCCAGTCTAGTAACGAATTTGTTGGCTTTATTGTATGTCTTCATAGAGGTTACTTTTGTTATTTAATAGTAACAGCTTGAGAATGTGGTTAAAATAAAGATGCCAATTACTTTTTGCGCCCTTGGGCATATATGTGGGAAGCTTGTAAGTATATTACATAAATACTGAAATTGGACATCAATGTATGGTTACCCACGGCAGCTTGGTCCAGTGTTAATAAATGATTTGTGATAGAACTTTACCAGGATGCCTCACAATATCCTAAAAATAACCTAGCATCATTTATTAAAACATCAACAATAAAATCTTTAAATGATATATCCATGTTGATAATGTCAAGGTGTAATAATTCAAGAAAGAAAGAGAAACGATCAGAAAATCAAAATAAGATAAACAAAAGAATTATTCTACACCTAACGACTACAGATTCAAATACAAATAACATAAGTAAGATTCCATTACAATAATAACAATTTGAATACAAAAATTTAATTCTATTTTATTAAATTAATTAATATCTTATATTAAACCTTAAATAATACACTTTTCCCCGCCAAAACAAAAGCTTGAGAAAAGCAAGTGATTCTCAATGTTTTATGAACTAGAATGATTGAATTTTGGCATTACTCATCTGAAGAGACATGGACACCGTTTAACCACCAGCGCCACGCTTTTAGCCACAGGAGACCAAAGCGGATTCGTAAAATAAAAGAAAATAATAATATATTTCACACATAAAATTTTAACACTAAACTGGCCAAATAAATAGTAATTTAGTAGTAGTTAATATTAGGGAATTTTAATCAACCTAAAACATCACCACTCCACCAGCTCTGCACTACTAATAGAAGCTGGTCACCCAAATGTTGGGAATCACTGACAACACCGAGCATAATACAAAAAAATAAATAACGATTTAGATAAGACTACATTTTTCTGAATAATTGTATGTAAAAAAGTTGATTCAATGTGGATTTAATAAAAGTGAATAACAATACTTTTAATACAAAAACACTTGTGGGCTTTCTTAATCATTTGAAATCGATATTAATTAACTTGGTTACACCCATATCCTAAACAAAATACACTAAAAAGAAAATTGAAAAATTCTCCAGCCAGAATACATTTTTTAGGGCGTAATATGGTAATATTTCTATTATGTATGAATGTTTTATGTCTTTTCTTATTAAAAATATCAAGGCAATAAAAATAGAACATGTAGCTCACATTAAACAATTGTATCCAATAGAAAATACTTCTTGAACTCTGACATCAGGCATGTTACACATAATCATAGTATCAACAAGCCACACACAGTGCAGCACAAAATGTAATAAAAATCATTTTTCATTAATCTATCAGTGATAGATTATATACGGAAAAAAATAAATATTTCTGAAGATATATCCCTGAAGGTGTTTCCAAAACGTAACCTTGGACAATAATATAACCGATAATATAATCAGTTTCCTATGTTGTTTGTAATATAAAGTTTTGTATATAACTCAACGGTTACTTAAAGAAAAAAACTAGTTCGTATCAAAAATAATGTTTTAAGACTATTAAATATACAATTATATTATGTTCTGGCAAATGATAATTAAAAATAAAATTAATGTTGAAACAACGAAAAAACTTACAAATGTCAAACGAGAATAAATGTTCGTATATATTCTTCGTATATACTTATATTGATTAATATTATATAAAATAAATTTTAATCATATTAGGAAGGTCCGAAATACATGAAATATCTGTGCACAGTTTATAAAACAGCGCGCGTGCTAGCGATGTTAGCTTGGTTAGTTAGCTTTAGATGACGAGGTTAGATGGACTATTTGACCGTCAAAAACGTTATTGGGATCGAGGTATTTAATTTTGTCCTTTTGCCGAGGTGTCTTAATATATTTTTATATTGAAATAGTGAAATATTTTATTATGGTACATTTAAAAAGAGAGCACTCTGGATGAGGAACGGATAGAACACATTTAATCAATTACACACCGATAGATGGCGCTAGACATAACTCCTTGAACACTGTCAATATAACAGAGAACCCAATTTAGAAGCATTATCTAGCTGACGTCCGAATGATAAAATATTCTACGCTATGGTTATTTATAGTACTGTCTAGTCGTCTTTCCTTTTTCTTTATTAACACGAAAAATTTCGAAGCTAATGTTTTTACAAGACTAATTGACAATGGCGATACTTGACATTGTATGTGCCGTCAGTAAAACATTTTTCGTTTGCACAGCTTACATGTAATCTTTTTATACTAGAGGAGCGTTTAACACACATAAACACACTCATACTTGAGTATGTGAATGTCGTGTGTGTCTCATATTTTATGTCTCATGTTTTAAATTACTCTTGTTCCATGGACAGTTATCACGAACAGACAGTAGATCTACCTCGGCACTTATAACGGGTACATATTAAACACAAAATGTAGCGAATACAGTTTTAATATAAAATATTATACAATCCCAAAGGTTATGGAGCCGTCTGTGATTCGACTCCGGCGGCACCACCGCCACGCCTATTTCCGCCTTATAACAGCAGTGTTAAGTGCTGCTGTGTTCTGGTTTGAAGGGTGTGGCAAGGGAGACATACTTTTCCGAGGCATTCCAGCTTAGTCCTCGGGGGTAGCGGCGCACCTGTGGTCGACCTCAGATAGGAATATAATCTTATCTCGGGTTGA
>DWFO01002088.1:0-14355 GCA_018246595.1 Mimoniades nurscia nurscia | reverse complement strand
CTCTAAACTGTTCAGGAAACATATTTGTGACTTGTTTCGGCGCCGCAGTTCCATTATCTTTAAAAAATTCTATATTGAAACTAAAGTTCGATCCAATTCTCACCGCTTGTCGGGCATGATCTGCTGTATCCAATAGCTGAGATTTTTCCACATAGCTTGTTTTCTGTATAGCCTTATTAGGTCGAGCTCGAGTAAATCCTGCTTGTAAATTTTCATCTTTTCTTATTCTTGCAGAAACACTACCAATGGATTTTCTTTTAGGAAATTTAGTAACAACACCAAAATCTTTTGTTTGATTTCTTCTTCTCCTAATTCGTTCTAAGCATTCTACGGGATCACATTCGCCAGGGACACATGTAAAAGGTTCACATTCATATGGAGCTAGTGCTTTAAAGTGTAGATCTTCGTGTACTAGTGGACTCCGCAACTGCGTTCCAACTGTTCTATTAGTAATTATGGTTTTTGTGTCCTCTTTATTAACCACTTTTTCTTTACGAATTCGCTGATTTAAAAGCTTTAACGTACAAAAACAACGTTTTATGGGACTTACACCAAATGTCTTCACTTTTTTATGCTTAACCTGTGCGTTATTGGTACGTACTAAAGATACACTTTCGGTTCCAGTGTGTTGCCTACGCTTCATTTTGTACGGAATATTTCTTGTTGTATCATGATTTATTTCTCTCACTCTTTCTGATATTCCATTGGATGTTTCTTTAATGTTGCCTACATTATGTTTATAAAACTCCACGTTGAAACTGAAATTAGAGCCAATTCTGACAACATGCTTGTCTGTACTGTTACTAGACGTCTTATCCGTCGGTATTTCCTTTAAATGTTGTTTATATGTACGATGTTTTATGATTCGCGATTGAGTTCCTTCATGTTTTGGTCGTTTTCTATAACCATAAGTGCTAGACACCGAATACATATTTACCGGTTCAGTACCAGATGCTCTTGAATGTTGTTTTAATAATCTTTGCTGTATAATTTTATCACACAAATAGGGATTGCACTGACCTGGGATACATATACCAGGCTCACATTCATATGCTTCCAACGGTATTGGTCTTTGTGTGTGTTCGGTGACTGTATATTTATCGGAAGTTGGAACTTCAGGATAAAAATCTTTTGGTACTCTAGGAAGAATATAATTTGTTCCTTTATTTTGCAAATGCCTAAATGGTAATGTATTTTGTTGATTTAGAACTTTAATACCGTGTAGCTTCGCTGTACAAAAACATCGTCTAAGAAAAGATGTTGTCATGGTAGGTTTTTCAATAGTAGGTCTTACAACTTGCGTATTTCCATGATTAACGCTCACACTACTTTGAGAAAATCTATCTTTTAAAACTTCTCTGTGTTTTTTTTGCCTTGTCAAACCATCTGATCTCTTCATTTTTTTATTTCTTTTAAATGTATTTTTTATTTCTTGTACACGTGGTATATCTTTAAAAAATTCAACGTTAAAACTAAAGTTGGATTGAATACGAACTGTTTGCCGTGAGCTTGGTGCCGAAATAGGTGGATCGACAATACGCTTCAAACCTTTGTTCCTTTTCATAGTTTTATTATTTACTTTTTTCAGTTTAACAACTACTGCACGAGTTTTATGTCTTCGTTTAAAATGACTTCCTTCACTGGTCATACTAGAAACAGACTTCGCTGGAAACGCTGCAGCATTCGTACCAAAATTCTTACGCTTTTTAATTAATTCCAAGCATTTGTAAGGATTGCACTCGCCCGGTACACATATACCTGGTTCACATTCATAAGATTTAAGGTTTCGCATATCCAATCTATGCGCATGTTGGTATTCGGTATTCATAGTTCCAACTTTTATGCTCCTCGACATAGTAGTCGTTGGCCTCCTCATAGGTAAATCGTGCAATTTTTTATATTCTTTATTCATTCTACCCCTTTTTTGCAATTTCAAGGTGCAGAAACATCTTTTCATCATGGGGTCATAATTATAACTATGCGCTAACGTTGCAGTTGACCGCATCTGACGACCTTTACCGAGGTTAACCGTTCCTTGAGATCCTTTGCTCGTCATTTTATTACGTTTTCGTTTAATAGGCCTTTTATTATATATATTTGGTACATACTGATTGTATTTCTTTTTGGATAAATTCCTTTTAGAAAATTCTATATCAAAGTTAAAAGTTGACCCTATACGAACAGCCTGTTTATGATTTATTTCACGCACCATTTTACTTGGTTTGTATTTCTTCGCTTTTAATACCTGACCTCGATTCTGAAAGTCTGTTTTGTGTTGTGTGCTTTTGGAGCCGGATTCTGTATAAGTAGCATAGCTAGAAATTGATTTATTTGTAGTTTCAGTACTCGATCCTTTGTGTACGTTTTTCATTAATCTTTTCATTATTAACTTTTGACACTCATAAGGGTTACACTTGTCTGGGATGCATATACCTGGTTCACATTCATAGGGTTTCAAATGATGATTCATGTCTTTCATTCTGTTGCCATTTGCACGTAAAATCTGGACGTTCATTATACAATAACATCTTTCTAAATATTTATCGACGTAAGTTAACCTTCCTGTATTGGGTCCTGATATTTGACTGAGACTTTGATTAAGCAGATTTACACGTTCCCGAATTTTGCCATCCATACATGCATAACTAAAACTCTTTACGGGACATTTAATATTATAAGTCTGGGGCAGACAGTATTTCCTTATAAATTTAATTTCCATGCTTATATTCGAATTAATTTTAATTGGTTGTTTTAACCCTACGGGTATTTTTGCCGCGTGAACAAGTTGTAAGATGCCATATTTTGCAAAAGAACTAACATAGTTCTTAAACAGAAATGAGCTAGTAGATATTGAAATTATTCTCTTCTTTTGTCTAATAGCCTTTGATTTAGCGCCTTCTTCAATATTTTGCTGAGATATTAATTGAGTTTTGTTGGTCATTGCTGTACTTACTGTATAAATTTTTGGGTTAAAATATTTGTTTTCAGAAAGCCATTGTCCTTTATGTAATGGTTGTTTCGTCTTTTTCTGTAGATTCAATGTACAAAAACATCTTTTTAACATTGGCCGCACTAATAATGCCTTATGAACTTTTTTTGCTTCCTCTGATTGTATATTAGCGTGATCAACCTGTACTCTTGTCACTTTAATATTTTTATCTTTGACCTTTGCAGTTTGTTTAGTAATAGGCTGTTTACTGAACGTAACCGCTTGTGGTAATTGTTTAGAATATTCAATACTAAAATTAAAACTTGATCCAATTCTCACAGCTTGTCTAGAATTTGTAGAACTCAATTTTTTTCTAGATCCATTCATTCGCGCGACATCTCGTTTACCGCGTTTACCGCGTGAAAGTTTTATGTAATTTTCATTTACATTTGTTCCTCTGGGATATAATTTAGGATGCGCTAATATTGCTGTAGATTTTTTATAGCGATCTTCCGTAAAACTTAACATTGAGATCATTTTTGGTCTATCAGTAACCACTCCATAGTCTTTGGTGTCCAACATACGGCGTTTTATGTTTTCTAAACACACATTTGGATCGCATTCTCCTGGTACACAAAAATAAGGTTCACATTCGAAGGGAAATAATTCTTGATCCCGCTTCCAATTAGTCTTTGTACTTTTGCTCAATGTTTCTGCTATGGGACCTATAGTCTGTGTATTTGCAGTTAGCATTTTAGCTTTCGTGTGTTTATTTAGTCTGTTTTTATTTTTAAATAATTTTAAAGTACAAAAACATCTTTTAAGAGACAATAATTTGTTATCTAATTCATTTATTTGGGTATGCATTGGTTTCAAATACTTATTGTGTTGTTGGTATCGGTTTTTCTTAAAATTTCTCGGTTTATATGGAACCTCTTTTGTAGTGCTCGAAACTCTGGATTTGCTAACATTAACCGGTGTTTGATGATCCTTATAAAATTCGATATTGAAGCTAAAATTAGAACCTATGCGTACGGCCTGTCGTCCAGGTTCATTCATTTTTGATTCATTACGTCCCAATGTAATATTTTCCTTGTACCTTGTAGGCGTTGTTGTATTACGTACTTTCCTTGCGGTAACTGCAGACTGCACTACTTTAGCTCTACGGGGAACAACCGATTTTGAAAGTACACTTGATGTGGATTTTGTTTTACGTGAACTTGTATAAGATCCCTTTGATTTGAGTGTTTTTAATTTACTGTTCCTCATTTCCAAAAACTTATGACAAACAAACGGGTCACATTCACCAGGAATGCAAAATCCAGGTTCACATTCAAATGGTAGAAGTTCATAATATTGAGGTAACTCCAATACCTTTGTTTTCTTTGTCTCAATATTTTTATCAGCTGTAGAAGGTAAAAATACCTTTGTATCAGTTGTTAAGGAAGCCATAGTACCAGTAGTAGAAGTTTCTATTTTTTTCTTAGTTTTCCCTAATTTATGTATGTTTGACCAACAGAGACATTTAGTTACAGTAGTTTTTGCTTCTATGTACTTAGACTTTACAGAAGGGTGTTTTACAGATGGGTATTTCGCCCTCATAACCTTGCGTAAATCAGAACTGCTTATGTTATGAGAGTTTTTAATCTTTTTTTTTTTAGGCTTTCGTAAATTTTCATCAGAAGGTCTCAATTTTACTTCTTCCTTAATAGAAGGTGTTTTAAATTCATTCTGGTCATTTGTTTTATAAAATTCAACGTTAAAACTAAATTTTGACTGTATACGTACTGCTTGCTTAGGATACGATGATTTAACATTTAACATTAATTCGTCATTTGACATTTGTGATAAATGTTCTTTATTTTTCTTTTCCTTGAACATATTGTTATTAGCAGTAGCTAATTTTTTTAAACTTGAAACTGATTTAGCTTCATGATCAGTGTTCGTTTCTACTGCACTAAAATGTTTCACTAAACTACGTGTTTGCATAATTTTAGTTTCATGTTTTTTAGGTTTCACTTTTGATTGTATTAGTGCCTGTTCTGGAGCTGCATATGAAGGTCTAAGTACAACTTGTGATACTTTGTGATGACGATGAACTCTTTTTCTTTTATCTCTAGGAACATGTTCTGTATAGGATGGTTGATTTAATTTATTGGAAGTTTGTGAATCAAGTCTTTTTTTGGAGAATTCCACATCAAAACTAAATGATGATCCCATACGCTCAACTTGAGCATTAGATGTATCGGATTTATCTATTTTCACACGTTCCCTTTCTTTTGAAGCTCCATGTTTCCTCCGAATGTATCTTGTTTCTTTAACATTTCCAACAGCTTTTTCCTTTCGAATAGTAACAGATGTCGGAGCAAAAGTTCCAACCGATTTTTCTATTTTCTTCTGTTGTAAGTTCTTTCTAAATTCAATACCTTGTTTCATACCAGGCTTATTCACTTCCTTAATTTCCAATATCATGCGTTGACCTTTTACTTTTTCATTGTCAGTACGTAATATTGGTTTCTGCTTCTTCATATTTGTAGAGGTGGTCATAGCAAATTGCCCTGCTTGAACACTAGTACTTGATCTACTTACCGGTATTCTATCAACTTTAATATCCTCATTAAGCATTTTATCAGCAGCTGCAAACTTACGATCCCGTTGTTGATGTCGTTTATGGGAGCGTCGTAATTTTATTATTTTAAAACATTGTTCTGGGACACAACTATCAGGTATACATTCAAAATCACATTCCCAGTCCTTCATCATTTGTTTCCTTTTAAGATAATCCCTAAACTTCACTATAGAATCTTTTTTTATTTTGAATTTTGCTTCATCTTCAGGATATTCGAGAGATTCAAATGTTGTTTCGTTTTGATGTAGTGATTTAATAGCATGTGCGGATTTTCTGAAACCAGACTCAATGTTAGCTTTCAATTTATGTTTGGCTTGTTTCATTCGCTGTAAAGACTTCTTTGTATGAAGCTGTAAATTTTTTTTTACGTTCTCCTTCGATTCATTAAGTTTTTTAATTTCTTTATCCAGTTTTTCTTGCATATGTTTATATTTTTGGTACGATTTTCTACCAAAAGTTTGTAGTTTGGAATGTTTTATGATATGTTGTTCTTCTGTAGTAGGAAATCGTTCTAATGGAACAGAATGTATTTTTTTAATCAAGGCCTTTGATCCCTTTTTAATTAAACCACTAAATTTGAACGTACAGGTGCATGGATCAGATCTTATATGTTTGGCTTTGAGACGTACTCCTCCCTTATTATAACGTTCTCTCATTCTAGCTTGTACCTTTTCACCATATTCTCCTTCATGTGCTCTTACATAAGAGCGTACATGTTTATGTTGTTTTCTGTAATTCTCCGACATTTTGATCTTCGAAGAACAACTACAACAGCTACAGCAGTCACTTAGTTTCTTTTGATCAGGTAATCCTCCCTTATCAATATAATCGACGAGTTCTAAAATAGCCCCCCGTTTTTCTGTACTTTCTAACGTTTTTATGGCATGGTGGTGTTTTCTCGGCCTTAGGTCTGGAGTTTTATCAAGGCTCAATGTGCTGTCAGAAATGAGACGAGCTCTAAGATCATCATAAACTGCTCTGGTTCTAACTAACCTATTAAGCAGTTTTCGTTCACGTAGCGGTATATACTTCCCATAATACAACCGATCTATTCTTGAACCGTGTAGTGTATATTTTCTGATAGAAGGTTGCTCAGACTCACTTTTGTAAAGACACGAAGTACATGAACAACTTTGGCTGGAGCTATCCGTCCTTCGAACAGGCTTCATGACTGCGGTGTTGCTTATTCCGCATTTACCCTACCATCACTATTGTAATGATAAACTAAGACATTGAAACAATCTTTAAATCACAAATATCTTCATTATACGTATTACAAAACCATCCATCTGAAAAATTGACAGAAAAAAATCAAAAATAAGTTAATTGGCTACAACATACTAGTAACAAACCGATAAAGTGTAAATGAATCCGCACTGGACCAATGGCAAGCTATTCCAGACCTTCCTCAAGTACGAGAGATAACCGTGACCAGAAGTGGGATGTTATTAGTTGAAACAAAAAAGTTATCTAATAAATTTCTCAATACGAAATAATTCCATAAATTTTCAAACATTGTAGGTCTAGTGTACGGGCACTCGTGATTTATATTTGCCCCTAAGGAAAATTTATATTGATATAAGAAATAAATGAAAAGCGTCTAAACGTAATTGAACATTTGTAATTCTCATATAAAACTACTTAACTGGCAATTAAAGGCACAACAAAATTTTATCCGTCCTTTTAATAATTATAGATTCGTTGTCTACGGAACTATCTCACAATGTGAAAGCTTAGAGCCAGAGTGTACCAAACCGGACAAGTGCGGTTTGGCTGACATAGAACACAATTCTTGACGCGGTTTTCCTTACGGTTTTTATGACGGTTGTAATAGGGTGTGTTCATTTTTAAATCGGATATAGCATGGACAAATAGACATGCGCGGCAGACATATGAATCTGATAATGACATGGCAATGGCATTAATAAAGGCATATTTTTTGGTAAGTATATAAGTATACATTTAATCGTGATATTCAATCAATTCTCAGCACCTAAAAGTCCAAAAACACCATTTTGCTACAAGTCGCTGCAAAATTTTGTCGACCTGAAAATCGTTTAATAATTTCTGATGATACGTTGATACGTCAGTAACTCTAAAAACTATGTGGGAGTGAACATTGAGAAAGACCTATGTCCAACAGCAGAACGGCTGTGATGAGAGTTATAGAGGCTGATGTGATGGTGATGGTGATGATGTTGACAAATTACGCGAGGACGTCATGTCTTGAGTGTACAGACCTGCTTTCCTTTTAACTACAACACAATGGCGCAGGTCTAACAGAAATAGCTATTTAAGTCCAGAAGCTCGTGTACTTATATCTATCAAAGGGCTATCCCTATCCATAAATTACGTCACACGAATTTCAAGATGTTTTGATCTCCTACATTCTTGTCACACTTGTGACTTGTGAGATCCACCCACTAGTGTGACGTTACATATTTTGTAATTTTAGACCTAGAAAATTATTAAATTTAAACTGAGTTCCGATATTATTTTTATTTCCATTTAAATTATTTTTCCATAAACTTACTTAATAATACTTAGATATGTTTTATTTTTCAATGTGACGTCGAAAAATTCAGGACCCCTTACACCCCTTTTCACACAATATCCCACTTCGTGGACCCCCCGCCCCGCCGTTAACGTGTGATGTAATTTATGGATGACCCGCAAGCCCTAAAGAATCTAATCTTGATCTAACGATCCTGTACTAGTCATACATACACATTCTTTAATCGTTCCTGTAAGGTATTTATAACGAATTAAAGTAAAAGATGCTTACCGGACAACAAAATAACAATAACGCCACATAAACGTTACTTTTGGAAAAATATGATGCATTGTCAGTCTCTGATTTCGAGCATTTCAAAATACGTTTATCCAACGTAATCAGATATGTACAAAAATTTCAAATTTATAAAAAATATGAAATAGGCACTGTCATCTCATGTTTCGTAAAAATAAAGTGACATTGATGAACATGACATTCTTTATTTATAGATAAAGTTGACATTATATATATAATGTTTACTGCTAAACATTCTTGAATAAGATGGCCAGACAGAAAATCGTATATAATATATTTAAATTGTAATGTTGTTTTTATTATCTACGATTTATCGAACTATAGCTCCATTTTCTAATTAATACAGAAGTATTTTGGTGTTAAAACTGCCTCGTTGGTCGTCTTGGTTGCAAGTGCGACTGCCGAACATTAGGCCCTGGGTTCGATTCCCGGGTCGGGTACTATAAAATTTACTAATTTAGATTTTCTAGTAGTGGCTCGGAATCTGGATGTGCCCGGTATATGGCAATAGGCTTACCACCTACTCCATTGTGTAACTGGTGAAACGTGGGAATGTTCTACATTCCTCTGCCTACCTCTTCGGGGAGTTCGAATTATCATGACAAATGTTCACGAAATTATATGTATAACGTAATTATTAAATCATGACGGCAGTTTCCATACGGAATAAGCAGAGAACACCGAGTGCCAAATATCCCTATCTTTACACATCAACCGTACTTCCTCTACAATCATCAATCTCTTCATAAATGCATGCTGAATAATAATAATATGTATAATGTAAAGGTACACTAAACGCTCATGACTCATGACTTGAATTCTCCAAATGGTAGGTATCCATTGGCCACTAATTCACGACCAAAGACTGTCGAACGTACTAAATCAACCATGAAATCATATTTTTACAGACGAATTGGATTATTCAAACAGTTTCCTCAGCAGTAAAAAACAAGGGATGCTTAGATTAGGGCCGGTTTGTTTTCATTATTGTTTAATTAGAATTACAACAAAACTATGTGCAAAACATCTTGAGCTGAACTCACACACTTCAAGTCAAGTTACAAACCGCCAAAAAACTTATAATATTACTTATAATTTTATCAATAAAACTCACTTTAATGTACAAAAGTTTATACCTAATACATTTAAAGCCGGAAAACCGAAAAATAATGAGAACTTTTCGGCAAAAGTAAAAAAAGCCTGTAGCAATAACCTACTTTTATTATTATGTCAGAACAAAGTTGTATTATTTATTTATTCATCAAAGGTTAGTGACTTACAAGACACCTGCGTGACAGGTTGCACCGAAGTCGCACGGTACAAAACTTACCTCAAAAGTTTTAAAGTCGGCACTACAAAATGAAAACTCATAAATTCAACAAACACACGTGCTACACTACACTTTTTATCACCACATAAACACTAAATGTAAGTAAGGAACAAGTTATTCCGCGAGTTTAAAACTAAAACTTCACGCGACGTGACTCAACTCCCGCACTCAAAAGTCAGACGCAAACTGATCCAAAGCCAAACCGGCGGAGTAACGGACATCGCACATTTGGCTTTATAAAAAAGCTTTTTGATGGTACGATTCTACTAGCGCCATCTAAAAATTTCAGTTACTATTATTAACGCCATCTATTGCATAGTGAGACTATTAACATTGTGTCATTATTGAAATTTGCATATTTCTAAGTACCGTAACAGATGGCATTCCGATGCAATATTATATATTGTGTTTAGTTTTTTTCATTTACAAATAAACATAAATTTAAAAACTTCTAAACAATAAATTATAGCCTTTTCTAATAACAGACTACTTCTCTTCTATTTCTCTGATTCAAAATTTAAATAAAACTGTTTACTTCCATATTATTTAATAATCAATATGTATAATTACTTTTTATAATCGTATTAAATTTTAATCATCAATAACAATATAAGCATCATTAGGGATATTAGGAATCTGAATTTTTGTGCTAACATAATGTTATTGTTAGTATTAATATGATCTTGATTTTACCGGTTACACATACAATACTTCGAATATATATTTTAAATACTGTGTTTAGAACACTTTCAACTGTTTCATTTAATTATATGTAGAGAATAGATATAGTAATGTTTATACTGCAGTAATCCACGAAGACAGATAAGTTATAATGGACTGACAGCAGTTGGATGCAAAGAGCTGAATATCAAGCTCAATGAGATGCTATTGGAGAAGCCTGTCCCCAGCAATAAACCGAAACAGGAAACAGCCTGATTATAATGATAAGTAGTTCAAAAATTCATTTGACTTGTATGAAGTAGTGGTTAATCTAACTAGATGTATATTTATACACCTAGTTAGCTTAACATGCGTGATCTTAAAAATCCTGTTAACATATTTGAATGTAACATCGTAACATCACACCTGTAATGCCCGAAGAGATGGGTAGTGGATTGTAGTACACTACCACATTTTACCAGTTATGATTACATCCCACTATGGAATAGGTAGTGAGCCTATTGCCATACACCGAGCACATTTCCACATACAATGTAAACTCTATATAACGACACTGAAGGGACTGGGCATTTTACGTTGTTATAGAGAGTTGTCGTTATGTAGAGAGAAGAAAAATCAGAATTAGGAAAAGAAAAACTTTATTTCAGGCTAGTGTTTATACAATCTTATTTGAAGACTATTGTGTATAGTCTGTTATTTTTGACTGACATCTTTTGCTGCACCAGTAATTATTATATTCATATCTAGCGATATGGAGGCATCTTGGTGATAAAGGAAGCAATTTATCCAATTATTTAGCTGCTACCAAAGCTTCTTTAATGCTCGTCTTATCGTCTTCATCTCATACTTCATTCTTATTAGTCATGGTCAACAACAGTCTACACGTGCAAGCAATCCCAAATCGTAAACTAAAGAATGAATTTCTTCAAAAGTTCTATGTGTATGATACCTACAGTTGAGTTTATTGACACAGCTGCGAAGCTTTTACTAATTTTGGCAGCTTAGGTAGTTTTGAAATCTTCATTTTTGTAGTTATTGAGAGTGGGTGTAATGCTGTATAGTGTCATTGTATGGAAGACAAGCTAAACCAACTAAAGCAGAGTGATTTCGACACTTTAGGACGTTAGTTGTTAAATCGAGTGACATTACATAGAGTTTACACTGTATGCAAGTGAGACTGCCGATCGGGAGGTCCCGTGTCCAACACTACAAAATTTTCTAATGTAGATTTTCTAGCAGTAGTTCGGAGTCTGGATATGTGCCCGATGGATGGCAATAAGCTCACCACCTATTCCATAGTGGGACATAAACGTAACTGGTGAAACGAGGGAGTGTTCTGCATTCCTCTGCCTAGCTCTTCGGGGATTACAGGCGTGATGTTACGTTTTTACACTGTATTTCAAAAATATTTGAAGGTTATGTTAAAATAATAGAGGGTATTGTACTTATGTAGGGTATTTCACTATGAAATAGGTATGCAAACAAAGAGTATTAAAAAACATCACCATTAAAATAATTTATTATTTTTATCATCACACCAGGTCCTTAACAGGGTACAAAGAGAAAATGTACTATTTAGGGTAACAATAAATACCTAATTTAAAAAGTATACTTTTTGATGAATTAAATAACACAATGGTAGTTGCATTTATGCTAACTATTCTCATCACTGTCTGTATCTGAATCACTTGGAGGCCACATTGGTTTTGTGTCCTTTTCATTTTTTACAGATTGCAAGTATTTTGTCTGTGCTTCAATAACACTTTTACTATCTGTGCATGCAGCATACAAATCTAAGGGTTCTGAATTTAGCTCTAAAAATGAATGTCCCCAAGAAAACTTTGACAAATAAAACTTGGCCTCTTTTCTATGACCAGTAATGTACATTGCGGCCGCTAAAGCTTCTACACAGCTCAACTGGTAGGGTTTGCCATAGTTAATAGGGTTGGCTGCCACTAAGAACGGTAACAGTCTTGGGTGTAGCGACTTCATTCTGTGAAAAGGTGTTTCATCAATCTTTGCCCAAGAACAATCTATTACAGCAAGCCCAAACTTTTCTATAATATCTTTGTCATTCGGACTGACGCATTGAGTACCGATTGGAGACAGTACAAGACCTTGGAAACGTTGACCGAGTTTCAAGTTCTTGATAAGGTTATGGCGTAATAACTTTCTGCCGGAACATTTCTTTGGGTCGCAATGGTTCAAATCCCACATGGAAACGGCAAAGGTAGCTTCGTTGCCTTCGTTAGAGGAGTCTGAGTTGCCATCACTGTCATCAGACGATTGTATATTTAGTTCGCTAAGCCGCTCCGCATAATTACGCTGGACATGATGGTTAGAACGTTTACCGTACACTTTGCCTTTACCTGGAGCCATAACAATAACGTTTTAAATGAAAATGGGAAAACAAGGATGTATACCAATCGTTAGTGATATTACAAATTAGAATGAAACGACTACTCAAGCTTCACGGCAAAACAACTGTCAAACTGTGTTTACATTTTATGTGAACATTGAAATTGAACAACCAATTGAATAAACTGACACTTCCTGTCACAAATCATGACAGTGACGTAATGGTTAAAGTCACTAGCTGACAAATACGCTCCTGAGTAACTCAAACGTTCCACTTGTCGGTTATCGTTGTTTTGTTCGTGATTGTTATCATGTAAGACTTTACTAATAAAAATCGGAGTGCACCTCACTTCTCTGCCTACCTTTTTGGAATAACAGGCATAATGTTAGTTTATTATTAAAAATTGCCACTAAAATCACACTGCTATAATTTTTATGAATGTACTGAACTCCTTTACCTACCTCTTCGGGGATTACAGGCGTGATGTTACGTTCATTTTTCAGTATAGTATGACAATATTATAAAATTAAAATATACATATAATCTAGGTCCCAGATGTATATACTTCTGTGGAATCAGTGCCTTCATAAAAGAAAAAAATATTTAATAAAATCGAGTCTCACATTACAGGCTAGGTTCATTTAATTTGCTTAAGTTCCCTTTACCTGTATAAGTATTACCAGAGTCGAGGCGGACTAAGAATACGCCACACAACGCCGTGTGGGGATACAAGCTGTCGTAGCAACTAAATCAGTCTGTCTAGGCAGAGCTAAATGACATAGATACCCATAGCTTCATAAAAAGCAAAAATATTATAAAACTTAGTTTGCTACTTACATACATATATAAAATACGACAAAATTTTAAAGAACGTCGATTGGATTTTGTATAAATAGAACACTCGCAGTTGTATTATAACAGTGGTCAAGTGGATCGCAAATTCAGATAGTACTACCTGTATTATGATAAAAATAAAATTCAAATAAATACTGGGTCTGCAGTAGTTAATTACATCTTGTAATTTTGTTAATAATTATTTTACTTTTCAAGTTCCACTTTAATCAATTCATGTAATATGCAAGTTTCATTTGTAAAAGTCCTCATGTTCTTTTCGTAAAAAATAAAAAATATATGTTCCATTAATAAACTGTCAAGCTCTGTCAAGTTAATATACGAAATCATTTTACTGTTATAAAAAGTTATTATAATAAATCAAAATTGATTTCACACGCGGTAGGATGAGCAGCGCCTCAATGGCGGGTAAGTTTGAATTGTGGCTAATGACGATAATTCTGTTTAGTTCATTTGTACTATAAAAAATACCATATAGTAAAATCGCTCACATTTCTCATCATATTTTTTGTAACGGTTTGTTATCTAATAATTACCTGCATTTTTTAATAATGACACTAGCTGTGATATAAATCCGAATTAGAAAGCCTACTAAAAGCACAAAGATTATTATTATAGCAGTATTTGAAAATTTACGAATCGTTTAATTTTTTTTCATAATATTTAGTACGTACTATTAATTCTGACTACCTCGTTGGTCGTGTTTGTTGCAAGTGCGACTGCCGATCGGGAGGTCTCGGGTTCGATTCCCGGGTCGAACACTACA
>DWFO01002087.1:0-14357 GCA_018246595.1 Mimoniades nurscia nurscia | reverse complement strand
CATAAAGTAGCGAGTTTGTTACCTCAATAGCCCTGTATGTACGAGTGTGTCATAATCACCTATCGCAGTTCAGTGCTGGACACAGGCCTCCTCTGAGGGGTTATGCTTATAATCCCCATGCTGGGCATGCGAGTTGGGAATATCAGAACACAGCCTCGCGCACCACCTAAGCTGCTACCCGTAGTCGACCAGGTCATCTAACTCTGGACTGGCACACAGTTCGAAGCCGAGATCTGCCAGTGCCAGGTACAGTCGCCTTTACCTAGGCTAATTTCCTATTTCATGGAACGTATAACATGTTTGCTGAAGAGTGGTACTACTCTGCTTACCTCTTCAGCGAATTATGTCTAAACTTGTGTTGTGTTGTACGTGTAACCGCGGTATGTTTATATATAAATGTTCGTGTCAACTAGACGAACATGTGTATTTTTAAGCTGAAAAATTGTTTAACTCTCAAGAGGGCGCGGCAACGATGTGAAGTAGCTAGTAAAACTATGAATGGAATACGCAACACGCGTATTTTTCACGTTATTGCTTCGGGCACACGACGCCCAGGTCGCTTCGCCTACGTTCGTATAATCTTCGTCGTGCTACCATATAATTATTTCATATAATTTTACCATATAATTATACATAGTTATTTCCATTTTTTTTATTATGCCATCACGCGGGGTCCCTTACACGATACGCAGAGCCTTATAGAGCCGACGTTCTTATTATACGTTCACATTTCTCTTCATATGTTAATAATTATCTTCAAAAACCTATATATTTTTGTACCTGTGAAAATCTGGCATTTGGTGGTCCCTCCCTGCATTACCTAGCGTGGAGATATGTATGTAACCTATATACATATATCTTCAAAATATTTAGACAATTTATTACAAATGATGATTAACAATTTCTTTTATCAATTATAGAATATCACGACACGAAATATATAGGTACATGAACAAAATACACACAAAGATATCTTATTCGTAAATCAATTTATAAAGCGCTGATTTTAAAATTCTAAAAGTAACCTGAAATACGGCTGCCTTACTTGTCTTTGTCGTCCTTGGGACTTAGAAGTCAGTGACGGATTTATTGGTACCCAGGATGGCTCATTTTAAACTGTGGTTAAAATCGTAGCTGCAACATTTGAAGAACATTCTGGTAGTTTCAAGAGTTGTTCTACAAATTACACTGTTCTACGCTAACTTATAACATAGGTAAATAATATGTATATAATACGTACATAATAGGTACATAATATGTGACATAAGGTCTCGTTATACATATACGCTAGATGCGACCATCTGAGGCCTCAAAAGTTGCAACGCATCCAAAATTAGCCTCACTAGCCGATCTGCTCTTGGCCAGGTGTGGCAGTTTATGGTACCAAATTCTGAGAGGAGACCCATGACCAAGGATGTAATAAATATAAAGGGACGATGATGACGAAGATGATGGTCTTTAGTAATATCTAATGGTTGCGTTTGTAGCTGAATTCTTTGCTTACCGTCTATACCAGGTTCGAAGCCGCACGCAGGGGACAGAATGAGCAGTACTAAGTATATGGGCGCCGGAGAGATGCGCATCCTATGGTCCATCCATGCTCCCGCGTAACTCTCTCATTTGTTAACCGGACCACTCATAGAGAATGTCAGGTTAGCAGTTCGCCGACACCTTACATCCTATTACGGTTCTTCTAGCATTACCGAAGATGACGATTCTGAAATAAAAGATAGAGTCAATTTATTAAACTTGTTGTCGAAGTCTGTGATTCTAATTACCAGTCAGGACAAATACATGTGATGAGCAAGAATGTTTGCTGTGTGTGAATGCAACAATATGTGAATAAGATTTTATTCAGACATAGACACGTACCTATATCACCTGTGTGGTTCACACTGTAGTAACCAGACAGGTGATTGAAATATGTATATGTCCGTACAGTCGGTTTGCAGTTTGGCTGCCGTTTTGTCAATCTTCCTTATGGTGCACCCAAACTGCGATTTCACAGCTGGCGTGCATTTCTAATGTATTAGTCAGTAAAATTATACACCCATTTCTATATTTCTTAGTACCAAATGAGGAAGTTTTTACGAAAACTCTCATTCTCTACATACAATAAACTTTTCTTTCTAATCATAAGACTATGTAGTAATATTTACAATTCTAACTTCAAAACTGACGATGTATTATACAGAATTTCATCCCCCATTTCGCCCCTTAAAGAGATTACTTTCCATATCGCTAATATAGGTGAGTTATGATTCTACGCGGAAGTTTAAGTGTACAAATAAGTATACATAGGTACATATCTACCGACGTAAATAACAGGATTCCAATACAAACAGTTGCCCGAAAATTCTCCCTATTTGAGGCGGAATTATCACAAATCCTCGTCTAATGGATGCTTGCGTTATAAAGAAAACTAAAACAAATCATCACGCCTGTTATTCTGGGATAGCTAGGCAGAGGAGTCTAGTAAACTCCTAATGAAGAAAACTTTTATAGACACACTGTGACTTGTGACTGCCTCATTAGTCGTGTTCGTTGCAAGTGCGACTGTCGATCGAGAGGTCCTAAGTTCGAATCCTGGGTCGGTCGCTACTGGATTATTGTAACTTAGATCCGACTTAAATTTTCCAAGCCACTACCAGACTAGTGGCAGTAGATTTACATCGCGAATCTTGATGGATTCAGGAACCGACGTAGACTATGACTCACCAATTAGGTCAGATATTAGCTGATGGGGGTATCAAAAGTGTCCAAAACCGACGTTCGTGTGTGAAGTCAGTGATGAGTGTAGACTCGAAGCACTCTGCCTACTCCGTAACGCACGTAGCGTGACAATATCATAATAAAACGGGTAAAACCAACCGCCGATCACTGCACGCGATTAATCGCGAACATAATACATTTGGATAATGCAGTCACGAAAGTGGACCATTGTCGTTGGAGTACCATTTCATGCGAGCACATCAACAAGAATATCTGTTCTCGTTTTATCAAATAACAATCAGATACATTTAAATTCATGGGATGGATGTGTATAATAGCATGTTGTAAATTACATTCAGCATGATTCGTTGTGAAAGTCGATTTTATCAATTTGTAATAAGGTTTTGTTATATATTGTTGTATATGTTAGGTCGATTGTAGGAGAGGCAGAAAGGGTCGGGCGCTAAAAATCCGTGTCCATACAGAACAGATGAGTTTCCTGAACATTAATCACTCTCTTTATACACGAATGATGGCTTAGGAGACAATAGTTACGTCACAATGTCACATAATCATAAAGCCGAATGCAGAACTGCCTGGCCCTTACTTACAAAACCAATTTTGATAATCACGACCCTTAGACACGAGGATACCATTGGAAGAAGATTATTGTCATATCCTGATCGAAGAATTTAATGAAATCGGCAGAGAGCCGCTTGCTTTATAAGCTAAATCTAGTTAAAGGTGGTAAAATATACATAGTTCTATATTAATTTTATATAGACGATTTAGTTAGAACCTCATAAAGCATAGACGGTATGTAATAAAGCTGGTGTGTGTCGATATGTAGCAAATTCATGCGCACGTACATATATACGGTTTAATCAAATTTACGTTTACGTGTGCTACAGCGAAACCACAAAACCTACATCCGTTTCAGCGCGCCATATCCGTGAATCAAATAATCCATACAATATACTCCATAATGTATACGCGCGTAAATTTCCAAAATATACGCGCGGGAGAAATCACATAATATAATGTAAATAAATATATGTATACATATATACATGGGCTGCCTCGTTGGTCGTGTTCGTTTCAAGCGCGTCTGCCGACAACTTTTATATATAACAGTGCACAAAACTTTTATCAAATTTTTCCATAGATTCTAAGATTGTTCGTCACATTGTATCTGTGATTAAAATGGCGATATGTAATTATTAAAAGGACCACATATGTATATGCACATATACAGTACGCGCTCGAGACAACAATTCGTACAGTTACGGTGTCTTAAACACGAGCCATAATAAATTGTTTTATGAAAATGTCACAACCAGTCAAATTGATCATTAATTTGATGATTTGTAACGTTCATTAATAAAAATGATTTATAATCACAAGTGCAGAGATGAAGTCACGCACCCATTAGTGATGATGCCTGTCACAATATTTTTTAATACACTTATTGATGTCGCTTGTAATAATTGTACCTACATGGTGAGGTCTTCGGACGCGTTTTAATAGAGATCTTTCTTGCTTTGTTCTTGGTTACCCCGTCCGAGAACTGGCATGATGAAATAGCGTTACTTACACTGTATAGAATTAATATTGTTACTGATAATTATCTCTTGCTTTAGAAAACAAAATTAAACGGAGCACAAAACAAAAGACAATAGGAGAGATTTTGCTAAGATCCATGTTATCCAGCTAATCCCCTCTTGGCGTGTTTAATTAGGAGATTTCGGAAAATAAATATTAAACGAATAGCCTTGGTTTTCGCCAATAATCATATGAAGTACAGTGTACATTTTTATTTAATTTTCTACTATATACATACATATCGTACATACATATGTACATGTTTAAATTTCGAGAAGAACATCTTCATATTTAATATCGTCACTAATTTAAAATAAAATAAAGTACATTTTAAAGTGAGTGAAATTAATGTGTAAATCAGTGACATTTTTATGTAGAAACGCAAAAGTTAAAATGGATCTTTTAAATGTTATTTTATATACAATTATTATTAAATATATCAATGGAATTATTTTGTGGACTAATGTAATTCCGTAATTATAACGTACTTTGTCTGTATAAAACATTTCTTGTTTTATAGAATATCAAGTTTTCCAGTCGTATTTTTAAATAATGTACAAAAAACATAGTGATAGGTATTTTGTTTTGATTTAAATAATTACTTTTTATGACTTGTGATTAATTAAAGAATGCTGTCAATAAAAATATTGTGTACATCTGTCACAATATTGATTAAGGATTTTTGAAAAAACATAAAAACCTCGTACTCGTAGTTAGCTAAGGCACAGAGGAATTTAATAGAATCTCAACAGTTTTATATACTTATAATCAAGCTGTACAATTTATGCCGAAAGCAATGTCTGCTCTGCTATTTTACTACGAGTCACAATTAATTATGAACCAGAATTGGGGTCGTTTATGTGTCCGTTGGGTGGCGTGCCCTGCAAACCCCTTTTTCCATGTAGGTGCCCACTTCAGAACATAAAAATGACTTTTCCTTTCCAAATCCCAAGTGGCACTGTTAATAAATTATTACAATTTCAGCCAGCCTCTCAAAAATGTCAGCTTTTCCTCATATTCCTACATCCTCGGACCTAACGACCGTCTGTATTAATGCTAAACGTATATGGTAATGAGAATTACTTTTATCTTGATTGATAGCATATTTCACGTGTTGGACCACGTTAATGGCCTCTTGTGCTATTTGTATAATGAAAAGTAAAGCTGGGTGCTCACTGTGTTAATAAAATATGACGAACATACATTCGCCTTTTTATGCAGACATTAATTGAAGACGCGGCTTCATTCTTTTGTGATTTAAATTAAATTTAGAACATAACTATAACAGTGCTAGGATTGTATATATCCTAATGAATAAAAATCTCGTATCACAGTGTTAGTTGTCGAACTTATCTGAAACGGCTTGGCTGTTTATGAATTTTTTTGTGTATATTTGGTAGATCTGAGACAACGTCATGAGCTATTTTATATACCCGTGAGTAATAAAGATCGCTCTATCCAGAAAAAAATCTATTTGTTTGATAAACTTTTTTATTATTATTTTCAAATTTGTGGTCAAAAAATATTTATTTATATCCCCAAATTTTTACCTTCCCATCCACACTCTCTATTTTTTTACCGCCATGTTAGTATATTTCTATGATACATATCCAAAAAATTCAATCGTCGTTAATTTTTCAAATATTTAAAACATTAAAACACACAATAGTTCCTTTATTGTTTATAATAACCAAATTATAGCCTAGAAATGAATTTCTACGGCAGAACAGCGTTTGCCGCAGCTAGTACTATATAAAAGTAAGATTACATTACAAGCTGTTATATGTAAATATAAATTGATTTGGATTTTTGTTACCAACGAAATCACATGCCAAGGGACTTTTAGCACAAAACGAGTAATTGTTGAGTTTTTTAATTTTCACGTCTCTCTATTATTGATCTTGTTTGTAACCTATAAACAAGCATGAAATACATACAGATCAGTCTCGCTCAGTATATTGTACACGTTTCGGTATTGCGGCATCTGATTTTCAGCGAGCCAAATGTTCTTCGTTTTTCCAGAATAAAATTCCCGCAGAAATCTAGATGACACGTTTCATCCCGTTCAAGCCGAGTTGTTAAGTCTGTTCAATATTCGCTAAAGTACAAATGGCCAATTTTTCTACTTGCTCTCTTTCAATCGATTTGGATCACGTACAATGTTGGGAGAATCACGCTCTTGGGAAAAGAAACTCGTACCAAAAGATAGTTGCATGTTAAAGTTTATAAAACAGAAATTTTAAGTCTTTCTATCCATGATATTTGTTCTTCCTATCATTATCATATCGCTAGGTGTCTTACGGAGTGGGCAGAGAGGGGCATATTATATGCAAATATGATATCGTATATTAATTGTATATACACATTACTTGCAGTACAGATAATTAGTAACTATTATAGAATGGATAT
The DNA here is from genome assembly GCA_018246595.1 of Mimoniades nurscia nurscia. Taxonomy (NCBI): domain Eukaryota; kingdom Metazoa; phylum Arthropoda; class Insecta; order Lepidoptera; family Hesperiidae; genus Mimoniades; species Mimoniades nurscia. The sequence goes on along the minus strand of DWFO01002087.1, from coordinate 7,634 downwards.
GTAAATTTAAATATCAAATAAGACATTGCGCTATCTGAAGACTGCGGACATTACCTACTTGCTAAACAGTGTTCCAGAAAACTAAGAGGTAAGAATTAACTTCGTAGTGCCAGTTAACAATTTTTTTTTCATGTAAGCATAAATTTTTTATGCTTCATTCAGTTATACGAAATACGGAATCTTTATGTTTATGTGTGGATTTAACATTACAATATTCTTCCTGTATGCATATAATGCGTATATTGTTAGCTTTTTACACGAACAATGAAAGGTTTCACAGCGTGCACGCATCTTTATATTACAATAGAACAAGTTTTTACCGTGGCGTGGCGACAGTTGAAGTGATAGACATTGATGGCTTTGGTGGGCAGAGCGAGGTCACAAAAGAAACGGCGAATTCCATACTGGGCACATTATGGGACCATTCGAGGGCCTTGAAAATGAAAATATTTTAATATACATTTTTTTTACTTTACTCAACTAAAAGCAGCGATCCTTTGTCGTCTATAATACAATAATAAGTTCTATAAAAGTAGCATAATCTAATAATATATTAAGAAATAGTAAAATATATTAGTTATAATAACTTAGCCATATTACTGTATATTCATCAATGTACTTCATTCCAAATTTGTCTAAAATGGGAAGTTTGAATAAAATGTACCTATATTTTCCATATACATATAATTTATTTCGTCAATACGTCTGCTGATGTTATAAACTATACAACACCATTTAGTTTACTCTACTACTCTATAACCCATTCAAATTATTTTTTTAATGTTATTATACGAAGAATAGGTTTCAATATTGGCACTGTTAGCCGTACGTTATGCGAATAAGTTTTTCAAATATGTTAAAATTATAATTCGCATAGCTAACACGATTGTTATGTTTGAATATTTAAATAATGAATCAATAAAATGTAGATGATGTATCAACTTGTTAATTCAATTTATCTCGATTTCATGAGATTAATTTTATTTGTTGTTACTTCTACGTTTATTGAAAGATGTGCAGTAAAAACAAAGTATAGGTATATCTTATTAAACTGTTAAATGGGACGTGTTTCTTTTGTTTAGCAAATATTGAGCCCGGTTTTTAGTTTTGGTCATAATCTGTACTCGTATACCAGTAAATTTTGTGTAGTTCTTGCTCTAATCAGTTTTCGTATATTTTTGTGGCAGTAAGAGAGATTTTTGTGGTAGTAAGAGACATCGAAGTCTTTGTAACAGAGTAATTCCTGTATAAAAATGTGTAAAATAATTGCTTTTAAGAAGAGTTGTGTACCGGTATTATTGTAATGAAATTTTTGCTATATGCATTGAAATATTTCAAGACGATGTACCTAACAATATAAAAGTACTTGAAATTCATTTTAAAATTTTGAGTTTGAGACTGAGTTGACTGTTTTGTTATTAAGTTTGCAACAGAGTTTGAGACTAAGTTTGGGAGTGAACAAAAGTGAATGTTGTGATCTTCAGTGAAATTTACACGAATATTGCGGATTTAACGGTTTATCATTTTCATTATATTAACATGCCTCATTAAGCATCAATTAATGGAGACCCAGTTCCCAATGAAATTGATTTCAATCGAATCAAAGAAGTATTCGGGTTGCCGGGAATACAGTTAAAAAAACTTTAGATACAAAAGCCAATCAAAATTTTAAAGTCTATTCCATTTATTCCTTTTTTTATATCTCACTTGACATATATGTCAAGATTTCAATAGATTTATTTGTAATGAGTTTCCAAATTCCAAAAAAATCCGAATCCAATCCGTAAATAGCTATTAGAAATATTTTTATAAAATTGTAATGAGAAAAACCTTTCTCTGAGAGATATCTACTTACCTTATTTAAACTATTATTATGTTAATTTGTTATGACAATGACAAAATGTATTATTTATGTAAATGACAATTATTATTTATGTAAATGACAAAAACCTCACTTTAACCATATAGAAACCGTATAGATATAGAACCGTATAGAAAGTCTATATAGACTTTCTATACCACGAATTAACATAATAATAATCTATATAGACTTAGAAGCAAATGGTTAAAGTGACTATTTATGCAAATCCTCGATATTCATTATAAATTAAACAATTATGACAGAGATTTACCAACCACATTTCAATTTACTACTTGGCTTACGTTGTACTGTTGGTATATGCCAATATTCTTTGTGGTTATCCTAAATTTATGAGTATTCATGTATAATAACATTCTAATAAAAGAAATTTTTGTCATTTTTTTATGTATCTATCGAAAACGCTATTTCTGTGTCCTAGTTTCATGGCTGTCATAGACAAATAGTTTTTTAGGCAAAACGTTCCAATTTTATACATACAAGACGGATCATAAAATGACGCCTGTATTTCCCCAATGGGATAGGTACAGATGTGTATACAACTACGGTTTACTAGTAATACGTTCCACCACGACGGGGAGCCTAAACACGGAAAACAAAATCATACTCCGTTCCACTCCTGGGAATTTCATTCCTTCTAATCCCATTTTTTACTTTAAATGGAGAATCGCGCTCGATAAGAGTGAATCATAAATGAACTAATAAAACAAGGCTAATGGAATATTAGCAAAACTGTAAACTTTTTTAGCTTAATCTCCTATCGACAGTCATCGCTGTATTGAGCTGTTGATTAAATATTAATAGAGATTAATGTACCCGCAAATCAAATAGGGATTAGCCGTGAATAATAATTGCGTTACAAATTATAACGCAAAATACGAAATATATCACTATTATATCATAACGCTAGGTCCATTACGCTGTGGGTTGAGAGCAGTGAAGGCCAAAAAAATCTGTGTACAGACTTGATGGGAGTTTTCTAAAAAAAAACATTTATATCTACATGACATTTTGAAAATTAAAAAGCGGTGTGCGTCAAGAACATCCTTTCTGCCTGCGTCGCGTTATGACGTCTGGAGGTTATTCAAGTATAAAGCAGTTTCCGCTATGAAACGAATTTCAAGCAGATTCCTTTTGTTTGGTTGATTGCGTGTGTCGCGCTTAGGGATGTCCCTGGCGTTGCATACGTTGAAACGATATTTTTTTTTATTTTATTTGTATCTTATTCGTCTATCGACACCAGTTCCAAAGTGTGCATGGAGTCAATGCAGCAGAGCATGCATTCATGTGAATATTTTAATTAATACATATTTTTGGGCATCTCCACGCACGCCTTTCTAATCCTATAATAGGCAGAGCCTTTGTTTTTATAACTAGACACACAGCTGATAAATTCTATAAGTACCTATACATAATTTTGTCTACTTATATTGATACTTTTTTATAATCAGACAGAAAATAAATACATGCGCTTATTACACAAATATTTGTCCTGGTCGAGAATCAAACCGCGACCCGGAGTTCAACAGTGAGTTTCACCGATCACTGGTCTAATGGATATGTCAAATTGTAATATTAATAGTAATGAGATGAGATCGTGTTCACTGTGAGACGTGATAACAAAAAGTTTGACGTCTTTAACAATGAGAAAACGTATAAAACAGTGGCAAACGAACTGAAAAAGACAGGAATCATATCGAACAGGAAATGGAACCCACGGGAATGGCAGGATTCGTTCAGATTTCTTTTCAAAATGAATGCTTTAGTAGTGATTTTTGTAGGAATATTTTAGTTTTTAACAAGCTGTGATCTGAAAAAATAAAAATATCTGTAAATCAAGGTTATGTCGAATATTTCGCAACTGCTGGTGATCAAGTCGTCCCGGTGTCGATTCCCGGGTCGCGCAAAGTGTTGGGCTTTTCTTAGTACACACAATTCAGGCGTTATATTATGTATGTCAAAAAAATCTTTTTTCTTTTTTTACGTCGTACCTGTAGTGATTCGAGTGTTTGGAAGTACTTTTGTCGTAATGCCATTATTACTTAGCACTTTAGAAGATACATATATGATTCCGTAAAACATTTTTCAGTATCCCCTCACACTGGTACTAATATATATTTTTTTGTATTTAGTCCCATATTTTGATATTATTCCCTTAATAACAAATTGTTTGTGACTTATATCAAAATGCAGCTGCTTTGGAAATATTTAAGACATACATTTATTTATTTAGCCATAAGGTTTTCGAACTTTTATTAAGTTTATGTTTTGTTTCTTTTCATTCCCATTTATAGTGCCTGCCACGGTTTCTAGCCATCACCGAGGAATTAAATCCGCTCTTTATTCAAATTATTCGAAGAAATAAATGTAGGCCGCTGCGAGATAAGTAATATTTATTTAACAAAATCGTATGTAGTGCTCGCATCACTAGTATTCTCCAAGGATTTTCCGGAACTCTTGGAGTGTAATGAACCTGCCTTCTCTACTAAGGAAGCGGATTCCATCTCGCTATTAATATTGGTACAGCGAAATAGTATGTCGTGACATAATAAATCGAAAAATTCCTTTTCCCCACACCATTAGTATCTACAGAACTGCGAATGGAATGATATATGACATGATTAATAATATAATTAATTACCTAATGATATATAAGTAATGCAATTTGTGTTAATTTGTCGTTTATAATTTGCGCTATTTGACTTTGAGCAGCATTGTAGTAAATCAGGTCCGCCATGTGCGCTTGGCCAACGTGGCTGAAAGGCTAAAAGGAGGTCTCCGTCTTAGTGAATGAATAAAAAGTTGATGATGCGTGAACATATATCTACACAAGTACGTAGAGGACGCGTCGCTAAACAATTAAGTCTTGTGTTGCTATGTAACTACTGTTATTTATAAACATCACCCAGTTCCCTGTACGTTTAATGTGCTCTTTATAAGTAATATCACGTCTACATCTCCCGAAAAGATAGGCAGAGGAGTGTAGTACTCCCTCACGTATCACCAGTTACGTTTACGTCCCACAATGGAATAGGTGATGTGTCTATTGCTATACGAGTATACACCGGACACACAAATCCAGACTCCGAGCTATTACTAGAAATTTAAAGACAGAACAACCCAGCACGAGCAGTGGGTCGGTACTCGCGCAGTACCCGCCTCCATGGGCAGTTGAGCCTGCCACCGACTCATTCAAGTAATGTGCTGCTTATAGAACGGAAATATTCAAATTTAGCTCCTGCTTCCCTCGCGACGTTGCACCTAAGCTCGTTTCTGCTTAACATGACGTCAGTTGCAAGGTACACATGTAACTCACTTTCTAGTGCCCACATATGAGTATATAGTATATCGAATAAGCAGATAATTCGCTTCGCTGAGCGTAAATAGAAATTGTAAAATTTAATAAGACGATATAAAGTCACGTCCGCACTGCTTTCAAGAGGTAGGCAGAGGATTGTAGTAGTCTCTACTAATTTTACTGTTATGTGATACGGTTATGTGATAAGTACCTAACCATGTTAGACCTGTTAACCTGAGGCTGAGTCTATTGACATACAATTAGCCCAAATTCTAACTCCGTGCTATTAATGGGAATTTCATGTTAGAAAAACCCAATAGTTCTTTGCTCGACACGGGAACCGAACCCAGAACTTCTTGCTCAGCAAGCGCTCTCGCAACCACTAAACCAATGCGGCATTTAAATTATAATATTTATTTTTAAAAATGAATTCACGACGCTTACTCTGCGACTTTAAATATCTAATTTGATTTTAAGCCCTAGAGACAATTGGAAGAAGACGAAAAAAATTTTTAATTTCCCGTGTGGTACGATATTTTGGATCTGATTCTTGGCAAATGTCTGTGTAATATAAAGAGTATTTTAGCACTTTTCACAGATAGCGATAAAATAATGAATATGAATAAAACATTTACTTTATACAAATTTTCGTCGAGAAGGATGAACATGTTTTCGAATTACAGCAGGACGAATATAGGACAATAACTAAAAAAATATATTAAGATTTGTGTATTATACAATCAATACTCATCCCTAAGTTGGTAAAATTGTAAAATGTACAGACAGCACTAATAGCTTTATATAGTAGTATGATACACGTAGATACAGATATCCATAGTATATTCTGCAATATCTGTAATCTCTTAAACCAATTAATATCCTCGCCAACTAAGTAAGTAGACTTAAATGAACAAAGCCTCAACAGATATAAGCTGGGTTAATATGATACGAGACTTATCATCATCATCGGCCTATCCTAGCCCACTGTTGGACATAAGCCTCCCCAAAGCTCCACCGCTCCACCATGCGTTGTCCACCACTGGACTTCTTATAACTAGTTTATAAGTCACAAGCTGAAAGTAACATGATGCCAAAGGCTATAGCATTTATATAATACTTTTAATATGGCGCCTTTGTCTTGTTCACACTCCAATTTTAATTTTAATATAATATGGTAAATGTAAGGAAAACCTTACTTAATTTTCTTGAGTTAATTTAAAACCTAATATAAAACGTTAACATAGCATCTATGTATGTAAAAAAGCTTAAATATATATAATACGTAACATCACGTCTGTAATCCCCGAATAGGTAGGCAGAGTAGAGTATATTCCTGCGTTTAATCAGTTACGTTCATCCCATCGTTGAATAGGAGACAGAGAGAGAACAGCTACAGACGTACCGGTCACAAATTTAGACCTCCGAGTCACTATTATAAAATTCAACTGGAAACCCTAAGTTAGTCATATGTGTATTAAAAACAAAATTGTTGATACTAAAGCTGTTATTAACGTTGTTTTCATGTTAAGAATATTTTTTGTGTCTTGTTAAAATCAATAAAAAAACAATGTATGAATTTTTGCCCGTATACCTAAGTATTAAAATTTAATCAATCATTAAAATAGCTCTAGGCCAAGTTAACTTAAAAACTAAAGTTGCGTCTCAGCATCATGGAGATTTATACATATATACAGACAAATATGTCATAATCGATCAGATTGTTCAATCATGTAACTTTAGCCATGGACATGTTAACCTTTAAGGTTGTGTAATAGTTAACGAAAATGACTTGATGTTTTTCAACACAAACGTAATATGGATTGTTTGAGCAATTTGTATGGCGTTTCCTTATGGTTTCATTATTACTGTATTGTAAGTGGAAACCCATGATTAAGGTGAAAAATTCTTATGTCATACAAATGTTTCTTCCTAACCAATTTGATATATGCTAACGAGTTTGAGATTAATGCCATTAACTGAATGTTGAGTCGTAAGGAGGGTATGGTTAATATAACGCCTCGGGCTTCTTTGTAACCAAATATATATCAAATAATTATTCGTGGAGCGTAATCTAATATGCTCATTCATTACGAACGGCAACGGTTGGCTTGTTACCTGTAACAAGTTTTAACACGGCCTTGGACTTATACTTAGCAAAAACGAAACGTAACATCACGCTTATAATTCCCGAAAAGGTAGACAGAAGAGACTATCATACCAGTTATTGGATTTATAATTTACTGGAAAAGGGAAAGTCCTGCATATACCTTTAAAAATTGTTATCATTTATAATATTTGTTTGCAGATAAGATACTTCTGCGAACAGAGTTCGTAATCATTATTATCAACGACAATTTTTTTTGGTACACGAAAGGAGCATCCCTGAGCGACGACTATGTCTGATTAAGTACGAACATATGCTGCCCGGCGCACCCTGGACATTGCGATCAATCCTTT